>CM054057.1:63522902-63759871 GCA_028641055.1 Alopecurus myosuroides | reverse complement strand
AGAAACAAAGATTTCCCATGTGTCTTTATAAGGAGGTCCCAAGAAGGATTTTGTATATTCTAGGTGTACGTGGACGATTTGAATATAATGGGTACACCTAGAGATATTGAGGAAGCGAACTCAAGATGAACGATTCGGGTGAAAGCAAGTTGTGTATGGGTCTGCAACTTGCACATTCCCCTACTGGGATTCTAGTGCACTAGTCTACCTACTCCCTGAATGTGTTGGGAGATTTGGATTTCACAAGGCAATCCCATTAAAAGACCCAATGATCGAAAGGTCTTTACAAAAGATATAAGGGCCCGTTGGGGCCTAAGGAAGATGAGGAGGAAATTCTGCGACAGGGATTCCCCTACTTGGGCGCTCTATTGGAGAACTTATGTACCTCCGGAATTGTACATGGACAAATATTGGAATTGCAGTCAATTGGCTAGCTAGGGTATAGTTCTGAGCTTATCAATAGATATTGGAAAGGTATCAAGGACGTCTTCAGATACCTTCTATAGGAGGAATGAAGACCTATCACTGGTAGGCGATTCAGATGCAAGGTACATGTCAGACCCGCATACTTCCAAGTCACAGACTGGATACGTTTTACTTTGTGGTGGGACAACAATTTCCTGGAAATTGTCTTAACAAAGTCTCGTATCGACTTCGACGAACCACTTAGAAACCATAGCATTGTATAAGGCATCACGAGAGTGTGTATGACTTCGACGGATGATTCGCCAAATTCAGCAGACATGTGGGTTAAACACCACATAAACCCCCACAATTATCTATGTAGATAATACAGTTTGTGTTGCACAAGTATAGCCAGGGTATATGAAAAATAATCTCGCAAAGCATATCAACCCCAAGTTTTTCTATGCGCATGAGGTGCAGAAGATGAACGAGATGAGGATGTTGCATACTAAGTCATGTGACAATCTCGCTGATTTGTTCACTAAATCATTGCCGACATGATCTTTCGATAAGTGTGTTCGTGGAATCGGTATGATGAGACTTGGAAAATGCCACACTCAGGGGGATATCCTTCACACCCCCATCTGGAAAATCTCGATCCTGATGATAGAGTACTCAACTTAATGTTGAGTGGATTCTACTCTTTTTCCCTTATGTGAGTTCCAGATGTTTCTCTAACAAGGTTTTTGATGAGTCATTTCGTGCAACATGAAGATACATATTCTATGCGCTATTTCTCCATATATTTCCCACTGGGTTTTTTGGAGTTTTTGAGATATACACAATACGGGATGACGGACCAAGGGGGAGTGTTAGGAAATCAGCCGTACGGCACGGTCCGGCCCCACCTTTTCTTGGGTAGAGGTTTTTCCTCTAGATTTTGGTCCTCGTCACCTACCCTTCTCCCCTTTATATACCGAGGCAATGTGTAACATCCCAAGTATGAAAATACCCCCTAGAATGTTTTGTTTCTTTTTTTAATTCAAGTATTGCATCATGTCATCATGTTTATTTCATTGTTTGCATTTGTTTACTTTTTGTTATGCGTCTGTTTTATCTTGTTTTCATAATGAAACTCAAACAATTTCAAATGGTTATTTTCATACTTGCTCTGTTACAACATTTTAAATGAAAATCTCAAATAAAAACAACTCATTTGTTGTCATATTATTCCATAGTTATCAATTAATAAAATGGTGGTTTATTTCAATCAATTAATTCCAAATCATTTTCAAACTCAAGTCAAATATTCAAATCAGCACCCAATTTGTATATATGAAAATCACCAATCAGTTATACTCATTTAATCAAATTTAACCATAGGGTTCACCCTATTAAAACCTTGTTTTCAATAATGTTACTTAATATTCAAAAATCACTCAAATTTGGTTTATTTTCCAAACAACAGTTTATTTTCAAACTTTTTGAAAACAAATCTTGGAAATTGTTTTCTGTTAACCTAAATGACTTAACCTAATTTTCCTAGAATTTTTGCTAACCTAAAAGATTTCTTTTTCTTCCCTTTTGTTTCAGCAAAAAAAAATGAAACAGAAAAAAATAAAAGAAGAAAACTGCGCGCGCAACACCTAACCTAACCAGCCCAGCCCAAACCCACCTAATCCTATCCTAGCGCGCAGCCCAGCCCGCTAAGCGCGCGCGTACCGCTTCGAAGCGCGTGCCTCGTTCTTTCTCCCGTACGGCGAACATCCGGTGGCGCCACGTCGCCGTACGGCGGCGCCCGACGGCCAGGAGCCACTCCAGGGCCCTATAAGAACCCTAGACCCCCCTGGCGCCGTGCCCTAAGCACTAGGGTTCCTGTTCCCCCTCGAATTCGCCGCCACTCCTTCCTCCCTCGCCGGATTTTCCCACTGCCACCTCACCGGCGACAGCACCTCTGAACCTCCGATGGCAACCGTCGTATCCGTGCCTCACCTACCTAGCTAGTTGCGGGAATCGAACCACCAAGCACCCCTCTTCCGTTTGGACACCTGCGTGGAGCCGGAGATCCTCGGTAGCCGCGCCGCCGTCCACGCCGTCGTCGCCTCACCGTCGAGCTCGCCCCTCTGCTTCCCTCTGCAACCGCGGTGAGCAACCACCAAGATCCCCTCCTCCTATCTGACTCTTGCTCGCAGCACTGCCACTCATCCGTGCACACGTCCACGCATCAGTACACACCAGCCACCGCACGGCACCACCACTCGCCGCCGGTGACCTCTCCTCTGACGAAGTTCAGTCGTTGGTTTTCGTCAGTTAAGTGCAGTAACTCGCGTAGCAACGTTATCCTCCCTGCGTAGCTGAACCTGACAAGCAACACAGCACAGCCCATCTGGTTCAGTAAGCGCGCATCGAGCGAGAGGTGCAGGGTTCGAGCCCCTGCCCTCGCGGGAAATTCCCCAACTTTTTCTTCCACGCCACGCTGACAGGGCGGGCCCCCTGTCAGCCACCCAGTGGCCACGCAAGCGCGCAGTGCCACGCTGTTCCCCCTGGCCCACGCGGCAGTGGCTAGGGTTAGTCCACAGCACGGTAACAAAAGTTTTTCCAACGTTTCTGTTTCAAAAACAAATTCTTTTAAATTGCAGAAACAAACCCTAAACTTGAAACTTTAATAACTTTTAATCTATAACCCCAATAAATAAAAGTTATATATGTTTTCTGTTCCAAATTAAATGATCTTTCCAAATAATCCATTTGTGTACTGTTTTACAAATTCCAAATGCATTTAAAATTCAAATTTGAATAATTCAAATGTAAATTTCTAAATTCTATAACTAATTCATTATTAATCCAATAAATGCAAATAAAATATGTTTTCCATACCATTTCAACTCACCTTTTCAAATATAAATTTTGTTTCATGGTTTGAACAATTTAAATTGCCTAAATAATTTAATCCTTGTTTAATTCATTTAAATTTGATAAAATCATAACTTGCTCAAAATAACATATTTTGAACATGCAAAATATGTTTTCAAACCATCAAAGTGTGAACTTTTCAAATGTGAGTTTGAATTTATGTTTTGAACAAATAAAAATTCAATTAAATTCAAACTTGATTTAAAATCATTTAAAACTTGTTTAATCTTGTTTAATTCATAATTAAATTATCCTATTTCCAATTTTCAATATTTGAAACATGTAATCCAACTAAAATTTGATGTTGTTTTCAAATATAAACTTTGTTATTTGTTTTGAACACTTTAACTTGATGAAAACAACAATTGCTTGTGTGACATGTTTAAGTAACCCAAAATTTCCAAACTTAATAAATAATTTCCAAACTTGTTTTATTCCTTTACCACTTGCATCTATTTTTGTTATTTTGTTGTTAACATCATGCATGCATCATGCTAACAACTTTCACATAATAATTAATGGTAAATAATTTGTTTCCACTTATTTCAATGGACCTTTTTCCATATGCAATCCAATTGCATATGGGTCCATATAAATTGTGTTATTATGTTAGCTAGTTTATTTTGATGCAACCATTAACTTGTCATGCATCATCTTCGATTGTGCACAATGCCATGATAATGATTGTTTATACTTCTGCCTTGTTTGTTTGCTACTTCTCGGATAGACGACGACGTTGATACCGACGATCTTTACGACACCCCTTCTGAGGATCTAGCTCAGTACCCGGCTACTGGGTTTGCAGGCAAGTTATCACTCACATGAACCACTGTGTTCCTTTCACCATTGGTTACCGATACTTTCCGTTGTTCTTTTCTGCTAGCCTTAGTAGTAGTTGTTTCTGTTACGAACCTATCACATGAACCCTTTAACCCTGATATTGCCTCACCTCCAATCCTACACCCCATTTGTTTGAGCCAGTGTCCTACTAGCATGCTTAGGTTGCTTTTGCTCGAGTCTGTTACCCGTTACTTTCTGTTATTATTATTCTATCATGTTCTGGGGGCTCGATGTTAATCAATCAACCTGTTATTAATAATATGCTGATAAGACACCGGCAAGAGGCCCTGTGTGGTTTTGGAGCCTGCTAGTGTCGACCCTAATAGGAAAAGGGTCTTGTCTACTGATCCATGATGTGCGCACTACCCGCATGTGGGAAGCGAGTATGGGCGCCCCCTCAATTTGATTTGATTCGCATCTCGTCCAAATCATCTCATTTAGTTCGTGTTTTCCATTTGCCGCATGCATGTTTTTGCGAGCCCAACGCAGGGTGGAACTTTTGTAGTCGGCATATAGGGGGACACATTCTTAGAGTGCTATGAGGGTCCATTTTCTTCTGGGCTCGATTAGCCGTGCGCCCAAGGTGCTTTGGGATTGATGCGAAGAAGAGTCGAGTTGTGTTGAGTGCCACGCTTGGTGGGAGGCTTCCCATCTGGCGAGGTATTCTTACGTGTACGGCCAAATTGGTGCAACCCTGCAGGGATAAATCTTCTCGAGAAGCCGTGTTTTCCGCGGTTATGGTTAACTTGGTGAAAGTACTGGCTAACAAGTACTCAGAACAACTTACACCTAACTATTGATGAATTGACTAGTAATAGACTTATTGACATAACAACTTGATCCATTATTCATTAACTCAACTGTGTGAGTTATCCTCGGATTGCTTCTTTGGATAAGGGGCGAGATCCAGGATGGGTTTGTTTGATGTTATCTTTCAGTTGGTTACTATACGCTATCTTATCCCCTTTCTGATAGCTGGAAGTTGTAGATTTCTGTAGTTGGTTAGCGCAGCCAGTTGCATCATCTTTTATATCCCCTTCCTTCCGTTGAACCAAGGTTTCTGTACTTGGTGTTGACGGGTTACACTTTGGTGAACTGTGAGTCTTGCTTGCCAGTACTTGGATGTACTGACCCCGTTGGGGCTGTGGTTTACGCAGACTACGCTTACGAGGATCCAGGTGACGGCTACTACGTGGAGTTTGACGAGGCTGCTGACGAGTAGTTAGCGGACCCGGGCAGGATCCGAGACATCGTGGATGGGCTCCGTCTTTCTTCCAGTTTCCCGGCTTCTTAAGCCTATTTGGATTTGTCTGTACTCAGACCCCCTTTGAATGCTTCCGCTGAGATGTAATGATGCTATGTTGGGACATGTGTCCTCTGGATGATTGTATTTGCTATTCTCTGCCTTAGTGAAGGCCATTTGCAACTTATTTCAATCTTTTGTGTCTTAGAGATGTGTTGTGATTATCATTCGTTTAACGCTGTTGACGTACCATGTGTGATTTGTATGAAGTACGTCGACAGTAGTGCCTTTGATCTCTAGTGGATAGTTTACATCGACGATGGAATAGCAGGGCTTGTGTTGTCGCGCATAAGCGCAGGCCTACCAGGAAGCTGAGACGTGGGAGCAGTTATGTCCCATAATCCAAGCCTCTGCTATCCAGTTCGGCCCGATGAGTATCCCCTAGAAGTCAGGGTGCGACAAATGGTATCAGAGCCTGTCTGCCTGTAGGATCCCTTTTTTACTGGTCGCAGTTGAGTCTAGAAACTATTTTGTAGCTATATAGGAAAAATGAAACGTGAGAGTAGGAATTCTGCCATTTTTCTTCTTTCCCCACCCACCCACCCTTTTCTGGTAAGGAAGTGCAACGTTGTTTTCTGTTCTCACCTAAACTTTCAAGTTAGGATTTCACGTGTTTTGGGTTCTCCGTAGTACCTCAGGACTTTTGGTCTCGATTTCCCGATGTTGCTTCGATATCCTGTTCTTCTAAAGAACCTTTCGTCCGTTCAAACCTTGTTGTTGTTTTCCACTTCAATTCTTCTACCGGCGTCTAATCAAAACCTCCCAAATCATCTGCAGATGGATCTCAGGTTCTACCCGCAGGTGGTTCGGATGACTCGCTGTGAGAGCACCGCCGGTTATCCGGAGATGCTGAGAGACATGGTCACCTATCTGGGGTTCCATTGGGCACCAGAGTACCAGGTCTACGAGCAGCAGCGAGAGTTTGACCTGACCTGCTGCCGGGCTATCGTCTACATTCTATCAGATGATGGCAGGAGCGTTGTCCACCGCTACGAGGCAGTAGGTTCCACAGTGGATATGGCCGTGCAGCAGGCAGCTTACGTGAGTTTCACCGTCCTTCGTGCTGACTACTGGGGGTTTGACGATTCTATCTATCGTCACATTCCCCGTGGTTACATTACGTCGGCGGGAGTTCACTTCACTCTCCACGGCAACCTGGATACCTACGAGTCTGATAGCTCCAGGCTGCACACCACTGCTTAGTTTGTGAGGCACAGTGACGCAGTTGCTTCCACACTGTCTCAGGAGTTGGCTTCAGTCAGGGAGCAGCTCTACCTTGCTCTCACTCGTCTGGCGACGTACACCACGGATTTTGTTGGAGACGAGCGCTTTGCACATTTCGTTCAGACAGCTGGGCTTCCGTTGCCAGATGCTGGAGGTTACGAGCCGATCAGAGGTCCACTTCTCGACCTTGGTCCTGGTTACACTGGGATTCCCCGCTTTGGAGCACAGGGAGACGATGCTTTCTACTTCACCACACCGAGAGTTGCTCTCAGAGCAATCCCGCTCTATGTGGATCGTCGTTCTACTTACTTCCGTGGAATTCCTCCTCACCGTATCTCTCGTCTTACTACTCGCCGCCGTCCTGCGTGATGAGCATGGGAGTACCGATGTATCCGTTCCTAGCTATGTTTAGTTATCCTTTGGCATTCGAACCATGTATTGGTCTGTTGGATATTCTGATGTATTTGAACATGTGATGATGTACCTGTTGGTTATCTATTCATGCGTCGGAATAATCTATATTTCGGTTACCAAGTCTATCCTTTCTATTGTTGTGCTAAAATGCATTTCTGTTCAGGATGCCTCCAACCAGGAACTCCCCGCCTGAGCCACCTCCGCTCACGGAGCTGTTGACTCAGATGACTCAGGTCGTGGCTCAGATGGCCCAGATCCAGGCTAACCAGCACAACAACCAGAATGCTCCACGGGTCAACATCAAGGAGTTCCTCAGCTTGGGCCCGAAAGCTTTCGTGGCAACACGCGAGCCCCTGGATGCTGATGACTGGATCTGTGACATAGCCAGGACTCTGGAGATTGCACATGTTGCCGAGGAAGATAAGGTCAAGTATGCCACCTACCTACTAAGGGTCAGGCAGCTTCATGGTGGGAGAACTACCAGACCATGAGAGCTGGCTATCCTATCACCTGGGGTTGTTTCAAGGATGCCTTCCTGAAGCACCACATCCCAGATGGTCTCATGGAAAGGATGCGTGAAGAGTTCTGCTCCTTCAAGCAGGGCAAGCTGGACGTTACCCGCTATCAGACCGAGTTCAATCGCCTCGCTCGATACGCTGGTGACGAAGTGTCCATTGAGGCTAAGAAGATGGCAAGGTTCCGCCGAGGTTTTAACCCGGAACTGAAGTACGCTCTCACAAATGTCAAGTGCAAGGACTTCGAGGAGCTCGTGAACACCGCGCTCAATGAGGAAAATGGGCGCAAGGCGTTCGAAGTGTCCCGCAAGCACTCGCGTGAGGGTGGTTCCTCCTCCAACATGACCACCCCTCCGCAGAAGCACCGCATCTGGGTGCCAAATGCTGCTGTCACTCGGGCTCCATATGCCCAAGCTTCTCCAGGCTTTGCTCCCCGCCCACCCAACCCAGCTCAGATGCAGAGTCAGAGGGTTCCAATGGGGCAGCTAAGGCCAGGCACTCCTCGTGTCGTCACTTGCTACAAGTGCAAGGATACTGGACACTATGCTGATAAGTGCACTCAGAGGCAGCTACCTCCACCACCTCCTCGCCCCAACACCAACCAGGCAATGGTTCGTGCTCCCCCGGCTAAAGCCTTCAACTCCAACTACAGGCCTGTCGGGAGGACCGCGAGGGTGAATCATATCAAGGCCGACAAAGCTGAGGAAGCTGCTGACGTCGTTCTCGGTATATTACCCGTAAACTCTTTTCCAGCTAAAGTGTTGTTTGATACTAGAGCATCGTATTCGTTTGTGTCAATTTTTTTGCAAAAGCATACAACCTAGTTCTGGTTCCGCTAAGCAATCAAATGACTGTTCACTCTCCGGGACCGCAAATGTTGACTTCCAAGATAAGTATGGACAATCAAATCCTAATTGGAGGTCGCATATTCCTTGCTTCACTCATGTTGCTGGGAAATTCTGACATTGATGTCATTCTGGGCATGGATTGGCTGAAGACCCACAAAGCAAAAATTGACTGTGCTCAAAAGTCAATAACTCTCTCTCACCCTTCTGGCCAAATAGTCTATTCTCCATATGAATCAAGTTATGTTCAGCTGTTCAACCTCGATGCTAAACCTCTTCCTGCAATTGAGAATGTTCCGGTGGTTTGTGAATTCCCTAACGTCTTTCCAGAAGAGTTGCCAGGGATGCCTCCGGACAGAGCAGTTGAGTTCGTGATCGAGCTTGAGCCAGGTACTCCTCCAATCTCTAAGCATCCATACAAGATAGCTCCTCCTGAACTGAAATTGTTGAAGGAGCAAATCGATATGTACATGGAGAAAGGTTACATTCAGCCTAGTTACTCCGCTTGGGGTTGCCCAACCCTGTTTGTTGCCAAGAAGGATCAAACAAAAAGACTCGTGGTTGACTATCGTCCTCTCAACGAGAAAACCATAAAAAACAAGTATCCAATTCCTCGTATCGATGATCTTTTTGATCAACTTGCTGGAGCCTCAATATTCTCAAAGTTGGACTTGAGGATGGGTTACCATCAAATAAAGATCAGAAAGGAAGATATTCCTAAGACAGCTTTCACCACTCGGTACGGTCTATATGAATACACCGTCATGTCCTTTGGTCTAACCAATGCACCGGCGACCTTCTCTAGACTCATGAATTCTGTCTTCCATGAATACCTCGACAAGTTCGTTGTGGAATATCTCGATGATATTCTAGTCTACTCAAAATCCGAGGAAGAGCATGGAGAACATCTTCGTCTCACTCTCATGAAACTTCGCGAGCATCGTCTATATGCCAAGTTCTCCAAATGTGAGTTCTGGATTCCAGAAGTTGCTTACCTTGGTCATATCATCTCTGCCAAAGGCATAGCCATTGACCCAGAAAAGGTTAAGGCAATTGTTGATTGGAAACCCCCTAAGACGGTAAAGCAAGTCAGAAGTTTTCTTGGCTTGGCTAGCTATTGCCGTCGTTTCGTCCAAAACTTCTCCAAGATTGCTAAACCTCTCACTGATCTCACGAAGAAGGACAAGAAGTTCGTTTGGACTCCACAATGTGATTAGAGTTTCAATATTCTGAAGACTAAACTCACTTCTACCCCAGTTCTGGTTGGCCCAGATACTACCAAACCTTTCCAGATATTCTGCGATGCATCTCTCCAAGGTCTAGGAGCAGTTCTTATGCAAGAACGTCAAGTTGTGGCTTATGCGTCACGTCAGTTGAACCCACATGAGCAAAACTATCCCACACATGATCTTGAACTTGCAGCAGTTGTGTTTGCCCTCAAGAAATGGAGACAATACTTGTTGGGTAACAAAACTGAAATCTTTTCCGATCATAAGAGTCTGAAATACATCTTCACTCAGCCAGATCTGAACCTCATGCAAAGGAGATGGATTGAGAAGATTAAAGACTTTGATCTCACCATTTCTTACACTCCAGGCAAGGCTAATGTGATGGCCGATGCTCTCAGTCGCAAATCCTATTGCAATAATCTCATGATCATGGAAAACCAACCTCCACTTCATGAAGAATTCCAGAAGCTAAACCTTGGTCTTGTTCCACAAGGTTATCTTGCTAGCTTGACAGCCAGTCCAACTCTCGAGGACAAGATTCGTTCTGAACAACTTCGTGATGCTGAAATCAATAAGATTGTAGAGCACATCAAGGAAGGCAATGATAAATTCAAGTCCTTCTCAATTGATGACAAGGGAACTGTGTTCTTCGAAGGACGCATTGCAGTTCCTCAGATTCAAAGCCTCAAAGATATCATTCTCAAGGAGGCTCATGAAACTCCTCTATCCATCCACCCTGGAAGTACAAAGATGTACCAGGATCTCAGGACTCCGTATTGGTGGCCTGGCATGAAACGTGAAATTGCTCAATACGTTTCTGAATACGACGTTTGTCAACGTGTTAAGGCAGTCCATCAGAAAACAGCCGGTCTTCTCCAACCTCTGAAAATTCCTGAGTGGAAGTGGGACATGATTGAAATGGACTTCGTTACTGGGTTTCCAAAGTCCAAGAAGGGCAACGATGCAATCTTCGTTGTTATTGATCGTCGAACTAAGGTAGCTCACTTCTTTGCTGTCAAGGAAACTATCTCAGCTAGCCAGTTAGCAGAGCTCTACACAGCAAGGATTGTTCCTCTTCATGGTGTTCCATTGGAAATTAGCTCAGACCGTGGAAGTATCTTCACTTCTCATTTCTGGAAGAGTTTTCAAGAAGCATTGGGCACCAAACTTCTGTTCAGCACAGCTTATCACCCTCAGTCTCAGGGACAAGTCGAAAGAGCCAATCAGATTCTCGAGGATATGCTCAGAGCATGTGGTCTCTCCTTTGGCATGAAATGGGAGGATTGCCTTCCATATGCTGAATTCTCCTACAACAACAGCTACCAGGCAAGCCTAGGCATGGCACCATTTGAGGCATTGTATGGCCGCAGATGCAGGAGTCCAATCAATTGGTCTGGAGCTGGTGAACGTTCACTCTTAGGCCCTGACATTGTTAAGGAAGCCGAGGAGAAAGTTCGCATCATTCGTGACAATCTCAAGATTGCTCAGTCTCGTCAGAAGAGTTACTATGACAGCAAGCACCGGGACATGGTCTATGCACCTGGTGACAAGGCATATCTCCGTGTAACTCCCCTCAGAGGCACTCATCGTTTTGGTGTGAAAGGAAAGCTGGCACCAAGATACATTGGTCCTTTCAACATTCTCTCAAGGCGTGCAGAAAATGCCTATCGTCTTGAACTTCCAGAAAAACTATCCAAGGTGCACGATGTGTTCCACGTGTCACAGCTCAAGAAGTGTTTCAAAGATCCAGATCGTGCAGTTGATCATGATTCCATTGAACTGCAAGATGATCTATCTTATGAGGAGCACCCTATTCGTATTCTCGATGAGACCGAGCGTAAGACTCGCAACAAGAGCACCAAGTTCTTGAAAGTGCAGTGGTCGCATCATTCCGATAAAGAGGCAACATGGGAGACCGAAGAGGATCTTCGCAAGAAGTATCCGGACCTTTTCACTTCTCAGTAAGGAATCTCGGGGCGCGATTCCTTCAAGGGGGGGCGTTTTGTAACATCCCAAGTATGAAAATACCCCCTAGAATGTTTTGTTTCTTGTTTTAATTCAAGTATTGCATCATGTCATCATGTTTATTTCATTGTTTGTATTTGTTTACTTTTTGTTATGCATCTGTTTTATCTTGTTTTCATAATGAAACTCAAACAATTTCAAATGGTTATTTTCATACTTGCTCTGTTACAACATTTTAAATGAAAATCTCAAATAAAAACAACTCATTTGTTGTCATATTATTCCATAGTTATCAATTAATAAAATGGTGCTTTATTTCAATCAATTAATTCCAAATCATTTTCAAACTCAAGTCAAATATTCAAATCAGCACCCAATTTGTATATATGAAAATCACCAATCAGTTATACTCATTTAATCAAATTTAACCATAGGGTTCACCCTATTAAAACCTTGTTTTCAATAATGTTACTTAATATTCAAAAATCACTCAAATTTGGTTTATTTTCCAAACAGCAGTTTATTTTCAAACTTTTTGAAAACAAATCTTGGAAATTGTTTTCTGTTAACCTAAATGACTTAACCTAATTTTCCTAGAATTTTTGCTAACCTAAAAGCATTCTTTTTCTTCCCTTTTGTTTCAGCAAAAAAAAAA
The DNA here is from genome assembly GCA_028641055.1 of Alopecurus myosuroides. Classification (NCBI taxonomy): domain Eukaryota; kingdom Viridiplantae; phylum Streptophyta; class Magnoliopsida; order Poales; family Poaceae; genus Alopecurus; species Alopecurus myosuroides. The sequence continues at coordinate 63,747,563 of CM054057.1, read as the reverse complement.
TTAAACAGAAAAAAAAAAACTGCGCGCGCAACACCTAACCTAACCAGCCCAGCCCAAACCCACCTAATCCTATCCTAGCGCGCAGCCCAGCCCGCTAAGCGCGCGCGTACCGCTTCGAAGCATGTGCCTCGTTCTTTCTCCCGTACGGCGAACATCCGGTGGCGCCACGTCGCCGTACGGCGGCGCCCGACTGCCAGGAGCCACTCCAGGGCCCTATAAGAACCCTAGACCCCCCTGGCGCCGTGCCCTAAGCACTAGGGTTCCTGTTCCCCCTCGAATCCGCCGCCACTCCTTCCTCCCTCGCCGGATTTTCCCACTGCCACCTCACCGGCGACAACACCTCTGAACCTCCGATGGCAACCATCGTATCCGTGCCTCACCTACCTATCTAGTTGCGGGAATCGAACCACCAAGCACCCCTCTTCCGTTTGGACACCTGAGTGGAGCCGGAGATCCTCGGTAGCCGCGCCGCCGTCCACGCCGTCGTCGCCTCACCGTCGAGCTCGCCCCTCTGCTTCCCTCTGCAACCGCGGTGAGCAACCACCAAGATCCCCTCCTCCTCTCTGACTCTTGCTCGCAGCACTGCCACTCATCCGTGCACACGTCCACGCATCAGTACACACCAGCCACCGCACGGCACCACCACTCGCCGCCGGTGACCTCTCCTCTGACGAAGTTCAGTCGTTGGTTTTCGTCAGTTAAGTGCAGTAACTCGCGTAGCAACGTTATCCTCCCTGCGTAGCTGAACCTGACAAGCAACGCAGCATAGCCCATCTGGTTCAGTAAGCGCGCATCGAGCGAGAGGTGCAGGGTTCGAGCCCCTGCCCTCGCGGGAAATTCCCCAACTTTTTCTTCCACGCCACGCTGACAGGGCGGGCCCCCTGTCAGCCACCCAGTGGCCACGCAAGCGCGCAGTGCCACGCTGTTCCCCCTGGCCCACGCGGCAGTGGCTAGGGTTAGTCCACAGCACGGTAACAAAAGTTTTTCCAACGTTTCTGTTTCAAAAACAAATTCTTTTAAATTGCAGAAATAAACCCTAAACTTGAAACTTTAATAACTTTTAATCTATAACCCCAATAAATAAAAGTTATATATGTTTTCTGTTCCAAATTAAATGATCTTTCCAAATAATCCATTTGTGTACTGTTTTACAAATTCCAAATGCATTTAAAATTCAAATTTGAATAATTCAAATGTAAATTTCTAAATTCTATAACTAATTCATTATTAATCCAATAAATGCAAATAAAATATGTTTTCCATACCATTTCAACTCACCTTTTCAAATATAAATTTTGTTTCATGGTTTGAACAATTTAAATTGCCTAAATAATTTAATCCTTGTTTAATTCATTTAAATTTGATAAAATCATAACTTGCTCAAAATAACATATTTTGAACATGCAAAATATGTTTTCAAACCATCAAAGTGTGAACTTTTCAAATGTGAGTTTGAATTTATGTTTTGAAGAAATAAAAATTCAATTAAATTCAAACTTGATTTAAAATCATTTAAAACTTGTTTAATCTTGTTTAATTCATAATTAAATTATCCTAATTCCAATTTTCAATATTTGAAACATGTAATCCAACTAAAATTTGATGTTCTTTTCAAATATAAACTTTGTTATTTGTTTTGAACACTTTAACTTGATGAAAACAACAATTGCTTGTGTGACATGTTTAAGTAACCCAAAATTTCCAAACTTAATAAATAATTTCCAAACTTGTTTTATTCCTTTACCACTTGCATCTATTGTTGTTATTTTGTTGTAAACATCATGCATGCATCATGCTAACAACTTTCACATAATAATTAATGGTAAATCATTTGTTTCCACTTATTTCAATGGACCTTTTTCCATATGCAATCCAATTGCATATGGGTCCATATAAATTGTGTTATTATGTTAGCTAGTTTATTTTGATGCAACCATTAACTTGTCATGCATCATCTTCGATTGTGCACAATGCCATGATAATGATTGTTTATACTTCTGCCTTGTTTGTTTGCTACTTCTCGGATAGGCGACGACGTTGATACCGACGATCTTTACGACACCCCTTCTGAGGATCTAGCTCAGTACCCGGCTACTGGGTTTGCAGGCAAGTTATCACTCACATGAACCACTGTGTTCCTTTCACCATTGGTTACCGATACTTTCCGTTGTTCTTTTCTGCTAGCCTTAGTAGTAGTTGTTTCTGTTACGAACCTATCACATGAACCCTTTAACCCTGATATTGCCTCACCTCCAATCCTACACCCCATTTGTTTGAGCCAGTGTCCTACTAGCATGCTTAGGTTGCTTTTGCTCGAGTCTGTTACCCGTTACTTTCTGTTATTATTATTCTATCATGTTCTGGGGGCTCGATGTTAATCAATCAACCTGTTATTAATAATATGCTGATAAGACACCGGCAGGAGGCCCTGTGTGGTTTTGGAGTCTGCTAGTGTCGACCCTAATAGGAAAAGGGTCTTGTCTACTGATCCATGATGAGCGCACTACCCGCATGTGGGAAGCGAGTATGGGCGCCCCCCTCAATTTGATTTGATTTGCATCTCGTCCAAATCATCTCATTTAGTTCGTGTTTTCCATTTGCCGCATGCATGTTTTTGCGAGCCCAGCGCATGGTGGAACTTTTGTAGTCGGCATATAGGGGGACACGTTCTTAGAGTGCTATGAGGGTCCATTTTCTTCTGGGCTCGATTAGCCGTGCGCCCAAGGTGCTTTGGGCTTGATGCGAAGAAGAGTCGAGTTGTGTTGAGTGCCACGCTTGGTGGGAGGCATCCCATCTGGCGAGGTATTCTTACGTGTACGGCCAAATTGGTGCAACCCTGCAGGGATAAATCTTCTCGAGAAGCCGTGTTTTCCGCGGTTATGGTTAACTTGGTGAAAGTATTGGCTAACAGGTACTCAGAACAACTTACACACCTAAACTATTGATGAATTGACTAGTATAGACTTATTGACATAACAACTTGATCCATTATTCATTAACTCAACTGTGTGAGTTATCCTCGGATTGCTTCTTTGGATAAGGGGCGAGATCCAGGATGGGTTTGTTTGATGTTATCTTTCAGTTGGTTACTATACGCTATCTTATCCCCTTTCTGATAGCTGGAAGTTGTAGATTTCTGTAGTTGGTTAGCGCAGCCAGTTGCAGCATCTTTTATATCCCCTTCCTTCCGTTGAACCAAGGTTTCTGTACTTGGTGTTGACGGGTTACACTTTGGTGAACTGTGAGTCTTGCTTGCCAGTACTTGGATGTACTGACCCCGTTGGGGCTGTGGTTTACGCAGACTACGCTTACGAGGATCCAGGTGACGGCTACTACGTGGAGTTTGACGAGGCTGCTGACGAGTAGTTAGCGGACCCGGGCAGGATCCGAGACATCGTGGATGGGCTCCGTCTTTCTTCCAGTTTCCCGGCTTCTTACGCCTATTTGGATTTGTCTGTACTCAGACCCCCTTTGAATGCTTCCGCTGAGATGTAATGATGCTATGTTGGGACATGTGTCCTCTGGATTATTGTATTTGCTATTCTCTGCCTTAGTGAAGGCCATTTGCAACTTATTTCAATCTTTTGTGTCTTAGAGATGTGTTGTGATTATCATTCGTTTAACGCTGTTGACGTACCATGTGTGATTGGTATGAAGTACGTCGACAGTAGTGCCTTTGATCTCTAGTGGATAGTTTACATCGACGATGGAATAGCAGGGCTTGTGTTGTCGCGCGTAAGCGCAGGCCTACCAGGAAGCTGGGACGTGGGAGCAGTTATGTCCCATAATCCAAGCCTCTGCTATCCAGTTCGGCCCGATGAGTATCCCCTAGAAGTCAGGGTGCGACAAATGGTATCAGAGCCTGTCTGCCTGTAGGATCCCTTTTTTACTGGTCGCAGTTGAGTCTAGAAACTATTTTGTAGCTATATAGGAAAAATGAAACGTGAGAGTAGGAATTCTGCCATTTTTCTTCTTTCCCCACCCACCCACCCTTTTCTGGTAAGGAAGTGCAACGTTGTTTTCTGTTCTCACCTAAACTTTCAAGTTAGGATTTCACGTGTTTTGGGTTCTCCGTAGTACCTCAGGACTTTTGTTCTCGATTTCCCGATGTTGCTTCGATATCCTGTTCTTCTAAAGAACCTTTCGTCCGTTCAAACCTTGTTGTTGTTTTCCACTTCAATTCTTCTACCGGCGTCTAATCAAAACCTCCCAAATCATCTGCAGATGGATCTCAGGTTCTACCCGCAGGTGGTTCGGATGACTCGCTGTGAGAGCACCGCCGGTTATCCGGAGATGCTGAGAGACATGGTCACCTATCTGGGGTTCCATTGGGCACCAGAGTACCAGGTCTACGACCAGTAGCGAGAGTTTGACCAGACCTGCTACCGGGCTATCGTCTACATTCTGTCAGATGATGGCAGGAGCGTTGTCCACCGCTACGAGGCAGTAGGTTCCACAGTGGATATGGCCGTGCAACAGGCAGCTTACGTGAGTTTCACCGTCCTTCGTGCTGACTACTGGGGGTTTGACGATTCTATCTATCGTCACATTCCCCGTGGTTACATTACGTCGGCGGGAGTTCACTTCACTCTCCACGGCAACCTGGATACCTACGAGTCTGATAGCTCCAGGCTGCACACCACTGCTCAGTTTGTGAGGCACAGTGACGCAGTTGCTTCCACGCTGTCTCAGGAGTTGGCTTCAGTCAGGGAGCAGCTCTACCTTGCTCTCACTCGTCTGGCGACGTACACCACAGATTTTGTTGGAGACGAGCGCTTTGCACGTTTCGTTCAGACAGCTGGGCTTCCGTTGCCAGATGCTGGAGGTTACGAGCCGATCAGAGGTCCACTTCTCGACCTTGGTCCTGGTTACACTGGGATTCCCCGCTTTGGAGCACAGGGAGACGATGCTTTCTACTTCACCACACCGAGAGTTGCTCTCAGAGCAATCCCGCTCTATGTTGATCGTCGTTCTACTTACTTCCGTGGGATTCCTCCTCACCGTATCTCTTGTCGTACTACTCGCCGCCGTCCTGCGTGATGAGCATGGGAGTACCGATGTATTCGTTCCTAGCTATGTTTAGTTATCCTTTGGCATTCGAACCATGTATTGGTCTGTTGGATATTCTGATGTATTTGAACATGTGATGATGTACCTGTTGGTTATCTATTCATGCGTCGGAATAATCTATCTTTCGGTTACCAAGTCTATCCTTTCTATTGTTGTGCTAAAATGCATTTCTGTTCAGGATGCCTCCAACCAGGAACTCCCCGCCTGAGCCACCTCCGCTCACGGAGCTGTTGACTCAGATGACTCAGGTCGTGGCTCAGATGGCCCAGATCCAGGCTAACCAGCACAACAACCAGAATGCTCCACGGGTCAACATCAAGGAGTTCCTCAGCTTGGGCCCGAAAGCTTTCGTGGCAACACGCGAGCCCCTGGATGCTGATGACTGGATCCGTGACATAGCCAGGACTCTGGAGATTGCACATGTTGCTGAGGAAGATAAGGTCAAGTATGCCACCTACCTACTGAAGGGTCAGGCAGCTTCATGGTGGGAGAACTACCAGACCATGAGAGCTGGCTATCCTATCACCTGGGGTTGTTTCAAGGATGCCTTCCTGAAGCACCACATCCCAGATGGTCTCATGGAAAGGATGCGTGAAGAGTTCTGCTCCTTCAAGCAGGGCAAGCTGGACGTTATCATCTATCAGACCGAGTTCAATCGCCTCGCTCGATACGCTGGTGACGAAGTGTCCACTGAGGCTAAGAAGATGGCAAGGTTCCGCCGAGGTTTTAACCCGGAACTGAAGTACGCTCTCACAAATGTCAAGTGCAAGGACTTCGAGGAGCTCGTGAACATCCCGCTCAATGAGGAAAATGGGCGCAAGGCGTTCGAAGAGTCCCGCAAGCACTCGCGTGAGGGTGGTTCCTCCTCCAACATGACCACCCCTCCGCAGAAGCGCCGCATCTGGGTGCCAAATGCTGCTGTCACTCGGGCTCCATATGCCCAAGCTTCTCCAGGCTTTGCTCCCCGCCCACCCAACCCAGCTCAGATGCAGAGTCAGAGGGTTCCAATGGGGCAGCCAAGGCCAGGCACTCCTCGTGTCGTCACTTGCTACAAGTGCAAGGATACTGGACACTATGCTGATAAGTGCACTCAGAGGCAGCTACCTCCACCACCTCCTCGCCCCAACACCAACCAGGCAATGGTTCGTGCTCCCCCGGCTAAAGCCTTCAACTCCAACAACAGGCCTGTCGGGAGGACCGCGAGGGTGAATCATATCAAGGCCGACAAAGCTGAGGAAGCTCCTGACGTCGTTCTCGGTATATTACCCGTAAACTCTTTTCCAGCTAAAGTGTTGTTTGATACTGGATCATCGCATTCGTTTGTGTCAAAGATTTTTGCAAAAGCATACAACCTAGTTCTGGTTCCGCTAAGCAATCAAATGACTGTTCACTCTCCGGGACCGCAAATGTTGACTTCCAAGATAAGTATGGACAATCAAATCCTAATTGGAGGTCGCATATTCCTTGCTTCACTCATGTTGCTGGGAAATTCTGACATTGATGTCATTCTGGGCATGGATTGGCTGAAGACCCACAAAGCAAAAAATTGACTGTGCTCAAAAGTCAATAACTCTCTCTCACCCTTCTGGCCAGATAGTCTATTCTCCATATGAATCAAGTTCTGTTCAGCTGTTCAACCTCGATGCTAAACCTCTTCCTGCAATTGAGAATGTTCCGGTGGTTTGTGAATTCCCTAACGTCTTTCCAGAAGAGTTGCCAGGGATGCCTCCGGATAGAGCAGTTGAGTTCGTGATCGAGCTTGAGCCAGGTACTGCTCCAATCTCTAAGCATCCATACAAGATAGCTCCTCCTGAACTGAAATTGTTGAAGGAGCAAATCGATATGTACATGGAGAAAGGTTACATTCAGCCTAGTTCCTCCGCTTGGGGTTGCCCAACCCTGTTTGTTGCCAAGAAGGATCAAACAAAAAGACTCGTGGTTGACTATCGTCCTCTCAACGAGAAAACCATAAAAAACAAGTATCCAATTCCTCGTATCGATTATCTTTTTGATCAACTTGCTGGAGCCTCAGTATTCTCAAAGTTGGACTTGAGGATGGGTTACCATCAAATAAAGATCAGAAAGGAAGATATTCCTAAGACAGCTTTCACCACTCGGTACGGTCTATATGAATACACCGTCATGTCCTTTGGTCTCACCAATGCACCGGCGACCTTCTCTAGACTCATGAATTCTGTCTTCCATGAATACCTCGACAAGTTTGTTGTGGTATATCCCGATGATATTCTAGTCTACTCAAAATCCGAGGAAGAGCATGGAGAACATCTTCGTCTCACTCTCATGAAACTTCGCGAGCATCGTCTATATGCCAAGTTCTCCAAATGTGAGTTCTGGATTCCAGAAGTTTCTTACCTTGGTCATATCATCTCTGCCAAAGGCATAGCCATTGACCCAGAAAAGGTTAAGGCAATTGTTGATTGGAAACCCCCTAAGACGGTAAAGCAAGTCAGAAGTTTTCTTGGCTTGGCTAGCTATTGCCGTCGTTTCGTCCAAAACTTCTCCAAGATTGCTAAACCTCTCACTGATCACACGAAGAAGGACAAGAAGTTCGTTTGGACTCCACAATGTGATGAGAGTTTCAATCTTCTGAAGACTAAACTCACTTCTACCCCAGTTCTGGTTGGCCCAGATACTACCAAACCTTTCCAGATATTTTGCGATGCATCTCTCCAAGGTCTAGGAGCAGTTCTTATGCAAGAACGTCAAGTTGTGGCTTATGCGTCACGTCAGTTGAACCCACATGAGCAAAACTATCCCACACATTATCTTGAACTTGCAGCAGTTGTGTTTGCCCTCAAGAAATGGAGACAATACTTGTTGGGTAACAAAACTGAAATCTTTTCCGATCATAAGAGTCTGAAATACATCTTCACTCAGCCAGATCTGAACCTCAGGCAAAGGAGATGGATTGAGAAGATTAAAGACTTTGATCTCACCATTTCTTACACTCCAGGCAAGGCTAATGTGATGGCCGATGCTCTCAGTCGCAAATCCTATTGCAATAATCTCATGATCATGGAAAACCAACCTCCACTTCATGAAGAATTCCAGAAGCTAAACCTTGGTCTTGTTCCACAAGGTTATCTTGCTAGCTTGACAGCCAATCCAACTCTCGAGGACAAGATTCGTTCTGAACAACTTCGTGATGCTGAAATCAAGAAGATTGTAGAGCACATCAAGGAAGGCAATGATAAATTCAAGTCCTTCTCAATTGATGACAAGGGAACTGTGTTCTTCGAAGGACGCATTGCAGTTCCTCAGATTCAAAGCCTCAAAGATATCATTCTCAAGGAGGCTCATGAAACTCCTCTATCCATCCACCCTGGAAGTACAAAGATGTACCAGGATCTCAGGACTCTGTATTGGTGTCCTGGCATGAAACGTTAAATTGCTCAATACGTTTCTGAATACGACGTTTGTCAACGTGTTAAGGCAGTCCATCAGAAAACAGCCGGTCTTCTCCAACCTCTGAAAATTCCTGAGTGGAAGTGGGACATGATTGAAATGGACTTCGTTACTGGGTTTCCAAAGTCCAAGAAGGGCAATGATGCAATCTTCGTTGTTATTGATCGTCTAACTAAGGTAGCTCACTTCTTTGCTGTCAAGGAAACTATCTCAGCTAGCCAGTTAGCAGAGCTCTACACAGCAAGGATTGTTCCTCTTCATGGTGTTCCATTGGAAATTAGCTCAGACCGTGGAAGTATCTTCACTTCTCATTTCTGGAAGAGTTTTCAAGAAGCATTGGGCACCAAACTTCTGTTCAGCACAGCTTATCACCCTCAGTCGCAGGGACAAGTCGAAAGAGTCAATCAGATTCTCGAGGATATGCTCAGAGCATGTGGTCTCTCCTTTGGCATGAAATGGGAGGATTGCCTTCCATATGCTGAATTCTCCTACAACAGCTACCAGGCAAGCCTAGGCATGGCACCATTTGAGGCATTGTATGGCCGCAGATGCAGGAGTCCAATCAATTGGTCTGGAGCTGGTGAACGTTCACTCTTAGGCCCTGACATTGTTAAGGAAGCCGAGGAGAAAGTTCGCATCATTCGTGACAATCTCAAGATTGCTCAGTCTCGTCAGAAGAGTTACTATGACAGCAAGCACCGGGACATGGTCTATGCACCTGGTGACAAGGCATATCTCCGTGTAACTCCCCTCAGAGGCACTCATCGTTTTGGTGTGAAAGGAAAGCTGACACCAAGATACATTGGTCCTTTCAACATTCTCTCAAGGCGTGCAGAAAATGCCTATCGTCTTGAACTTCCAGAAAAACTATCCAAGGTGCACGATGTGTTCCACGTGTCACAGCTCAAGAAGTGTTTCAAAGATCCAGATCGTGTAGTTGATCATGATTCCATTGAACTGCAAGATGATCTATCTTATGAGGAGCACCCTATTCGTATTATCGATGAGACCGAGCGTAAGACTCGCAACAAGAGCACCAAGTTCTTGAAAGTGCAGTGGTCGCATCATTCCGATAAAGAGGCAACATGGGAGACCGAAGAGGATCTTCGCAAGAAGTATCCAGACCTTTTCACTTCTCAGTAAGGAATCTCGGGGCACGATTCCTTCAAGGGGGGGCGTTTTGTAACATCCCAAGTATGAAAATACCCCCTAGAATGTTTTGTTTCTTGTTTTAATTCAAGTATTGCATCATGTCATCATGTTTATTTCATTGTTTGCATTTGTTTACTTTTTGTTATGCATCTGTTTTATCTTGTTTTCATAATGAAACTCAAACAATTTCAAATGGTTATTTTCATACTTGCTCTGTTACAACATTTTAAATGAAAATCTCAAATAAAAACAACTCATTTGTTGTTATATTATTCCATAGTTATCAATTAATAAAATGGTGCTTTATTTCAATCAATTAATTCCAAATCATTTTCAAACTCAAGTCAAATATTCAAATCAGCACCCAATTTGTATATATGAAAATCACCAATCAGTTATACTCATTTAATCCAATTTAACCATAGGGTTCACCCTATTAAAACCTTGTTTTCAATAATGTTACTTAATATTCAAAAATCACTCAAATTTGTTTTATTTTCCAAACAGCAGTTTATTTTCAAACTTTTTGAAAACAAATCTTGGAAATTGTTTTCTGTTAACCTAAATGACCTAACCTAATTTTCCTAGAATTTTTGCTAACCTAAAAGCTTTCTTTTTCTTCCCTTTTGTTTCAGCAAAAAAAAAATGAAACAGAAAAAAATAAAAGAAGAAAACTGCGCGCGCAGCACCTAACCTAACCAGCCCAGCCCAAACCCACCTAATCCTATCCTAGCGCGCACCCCAGCCCGCTAAGCGCGCGCGTACCGATTCGAAGCGCGTGCCTCGTTCTTTCTCCCGTACGGCGAACATCCGGTGGCGCCACGTCGCCGTACGGCGGCGCCCGACGGCCAGGAGCCACTCCAGGGCCCTATAAGAACCCTAGACTCCCCTGGCGCCGTGCCCTAAGCACTAGGGTTCCTGTTCCCCCTCGAATCCGCCGCCACTCCTTCCTCCCTCGCCGGATTTTCCCACTGCCACCTCACCGGCGACAGCACCTCTGAACCTCCGATGGCAACCATCGTATCCGTGCCTCACCTACCTAGCTAGTTGCGGGAATTGAACCACCAAGCACCCCTCTTCCGTTTGGACACCTGAGTGGAGCCGGAGATCCTCGGTAGCCGCGTCGCCGTCCACGCCGTCGTCGCCTCACCGTCGAGCTCGCCCCTCTGCTTCCCTCTGCAACCACGGTGAGCAACCACCAAGATCCCCTCCTCCTCTGTGACTCTTGCTCGCAGCACTGCCACTCATCCGTGCACACGTCCACGCATCAGTACACACCAGCCACCGCACGGCACCACCACTCGCCGCCGGTGAACTCTCCTCTAACGAAGTTCAGTCGTTGGTTTTCGTCAGTTAAGTGCAGTAACTCGCGTAGCAACGTTATCCTCCCTGCGTAGCTGAACCTGACAAGCAACGCAGCACAGCCCATCTGGTTCAGTAAGCGCGCATCGAGCGAGAGGTGCAGGGTTCGAGCCCCTGCCCTCGCGGGAAATTCCCCAACTTTTTCTTCCACGCCACGCTGACAGGGCGGGCCCCCTGTCAGCCACCCAGTGGCCACGCAAGCGCGCAGTGCCATGCTGTTCCCCCTGGCCCATGCGGCAGTGGCTAGGGTTAGTCCACAGCACGGTAACAAAAGTTTTTCCAACGTTTCTGTTTCAAAAACAAATTCTTTTAAATTGCAGAAATAAACCCTAAACTTGAAACTTTAATAACTTTTAATCTATAACCCCAATAAATAAAAGTTATACATGTTTTCTGTTCCAAATTAAATGATCTTTCCAAATAACCCATTTGTGTACTGTTTTACAAATTCCAAATGCATTTAAAATTCAAATTTGAATAATTCAAATGTAAATTTCTAAATTCTATAACTAATTCATTATTAATCCAATAAATGCAAATAAAATATGTTTTCCATACCATTTCAACTCACCTTTTCAAATATAAATTTTGTTTCATGGTTTGAACAATTTAAATTGCCTAAATAATTTAATCCTTGTTTAATTCATTTAAATTTGATAAAATCATAACTTGCTCAAAATAACATATTTTGAACATGCAAAATATGTTTTCAAACCATCAAAGTGTGAACTTTTCAAATGTGAGTTTGAATTTATGTTTTGAAGAAATAAAAATTCAATTAAATTCAAACTTGATTTAAAATCATTTAAAACTTGTTTAATCTTGTTTAATTCATAATTAAATTATCCTAATTCCATTTTTCAATATTTGAAACATGTAATCCAACTAAAATTTGATGTTCTTTTCAAATATAAACTTTGTTATTTGTTTTGAACACTTTAACTTGATGAAAACAACAATTGCTTGTGTGACATGTTTAAGTAACCCAAAATTTCCAAACTGACTATGCAAACATTTTTGCCAATCTGACTATGCAAATATCGTTGCATGCAACGCTGGTAAGTTGCACATGCGTTCCAAACTTGTTTTATTCCTTTACCACTTGCATCTATTGTTGTTATTTTGTTGTTAACATCATGCATGCATCATGCTAACAACTTTCACATAATAATTAATGGTAAATCATTTGTTTCCACTTATTTCAATGGACCTTTTTCCATATGCAATCCAATTGCATATGGGTCCATATAAATTGTGTTATTATATTAGCTAGTTTATTTTGATGCAACCATTAACTTGTCATGCATCATCTTCGATTGTGCACAATGCCATGATAATGATTGTTTATACTTCTGCCTTGTTTGTTTGCTACTTCTCGGATAGACGACGACGTTGATACCGACGATCTTTACGACACCCCTTCTGAGGATCTAGCTCAGTACCCGGCTACTGGGTTTGCAGGCAAGTTATCACTCACATGAACCACTGTGTTCCTTTCACCATTGGTTACCGATACTTTCCGTTGTTCTTTTCTGCTAGCCTTAGTAGTAGTTGTTTCTGTTACGAACCTATCACATGAACCCTTTAACCCTGATATTGCCTCACCTCCAATCCTACACCCCATTTGTTTGAGCCAGTGTCCTACTAGCATGCTTAGGTTGCTTTTGCTCGAGTCTGTTACCCGTTACTTTCTGTTATTATTATTCTATCATGTTCTGGGGGCTCGATGTTAATCAATCAACCTGTTATTAATAATATGCTGATAAGACACCGGCAGGAGGCCCTGTGTGGTTTTGGAGCCTGCTAGTGTCGACCCTAATAGGAAAAGGGTCTTGTCTACTGATCCATGATGAGCGCACTACCCGCATGTGGGAAGCGAGTATGGGCGCCCCCCTCAATTTGATTTGATTCGCATCTCGTCCAAATCATCTCATTTAGTTCGTGTTTTCCATTTGCCGCATGCATGTTTTTGCGAGCCCAGCGCAGGGTGGAACTTTTGTAGTCGGCATATAGGGGGACACGTTCTTAGAGTGCTATGAGGGTCCATTTTCTTCTGGGCTCGATTAGCCGTGCACCCAATGCGCTTTGGTCTTGATGCGAAGAAGAGTCGAGTTGTGTTGAGTGCCACGCTTGGTGGGAGGCATCCCATCTCGCGAGGTATTCTTACGTGTACGACCAAATTGGTGCAACCCTGCAGGGATAAATCTTCTCGAGAAGCCGTGTTTTCCGCGGTTATGGTTAACTTGGTGAAAGTACTGGCTAACAAGTACTCAGAACAACTTACACCTAACTATTGATGAATTGACTAGTAATAGACTTATTGACATAACAACTTGATCCATTATTCATTAACTCAACTGTGTGAGTTATCCTCGGATTGCTTCTTTGGATAAGGGGCAAGATCCAGGATGGGTTTGTTTGATGTTATCTTTCAGTTGGTTACTATACGCTATCTTATCCCCTTTCTGATAGCTGGAAGTTGTAGATTTCTGTAGTTGGTTAGCGCAGCCAGTTGCAGCATCTTTTATATCCCCTTCCTTCCGTTGAACCAAGGTTTCTGTACTTGGTGTTGACGGGTTACACTTTGGTGAACTGTGAGTCTTGCTTGCCAGTACTTGGATGTACTGAGCCCGTTGGGGCTGTGGTTTACGCAGACTACGCTTACGAGGATCCAGGTGACGGCTACTACGTGGAGTTTGATGAGGCTGCTGACGAGTAGTTAGCGGACCCGGGCAGGATCCGAGACATCGTGGATGGGCTCCGTCTTTCTTCCAGTTTCCCGGCTTCTTAAGCCTATTTGGATTTGTCTGTACTCAGACCCCCTTTGAATGCTTCCGCTGAGATGTAATGATGCTATGTTGGGACATGTGTCATCTGGATGATTGTATTTGCTATTCTCTGCCTTAGTGAAGGCCATTTGCAACTTATTTCAATCTTTTGTGTCTTAGAGATGTGTTGTGATTATCATTTGTTTAACGATGTTGACGTACCATGTGTGATTGGTATGAAGTACGTCGACAGTAGTGCCTTTGATCTCTAGTGGATAGTTTACATCGACGATGGAATAACAGGGCTTGTGTTGTCGCGCATAAGCGCAGGCCTACCAGGAAGCTGGGACGTGGGAGCAGTTATGTCCCATAATCCAAGCCTCTGCTATCCAGTTCGGCCCGATGAGTATCCCCTAGAAGTCAGGGTGCGACACAATGTATGGAGAGAAACACCCCAATTGATTAATAAAGATCAGTTACGTCTATATACTGTGTCTCCTTTATTTTTCACATCTTTCATTGTGCCGTGTGTACGACTATTTCTACTACGCTCATGCTCCACTCTCTTGGACCGAATCGCCGACAAAGACTGGCATACAGGGGAAATCTCACGGGCAGCACAGAGCAATAAATTTCAAGGGTTCTCCTATTGTGCGCTCTCTGCGAGGTCGACACTTGCGTGGTGGCTATACTGGGCCAACCCATCTAACTTGCACTAGATCCCTTTGTCAGCTCCCTTTTTTTTATTCTTTCCGCTTTTGCTCCTGATCTATGGAAAACACATTCTTGGCTTTTTCGGTTATTCCGGAAAAAATAGACAAAAAAGTGTACGTAAATAAAAAAGTGTTTATGAACTTAAAAATGTCCATAAATTAAACTTCAAAAAAAAATGTCCATAAATTTGAAATTTGTGTGTTTTTGTAATTTTCGTTAAATAAAAATATTTCTCACTTAAAAATTCACACTTAAAAAATATTCATTAATTTGATAAGTGTTCATGAATTTAAAAAATTGTTCATGAATTTAAAATGCCCTAAATTTTAAAAAATGTTCGCAAATTTGAAAAAATATTCATGGATCTTAGAAAATGTTCATAAATTTCAGAAAATATACGCCAATTTAAATATCTTGATTTTGAATTTTTCATTAATTTTTAGAAATGTTCATAATTTTTAAAAAAGAACGAACATGTCTAACTGGAAAAAAAACCTGATAGTAAATTGAACTAGTAAGCTAGGAAAAACGGACAAGAAAGTTATAGATAGTTGCCAAAACTGGATAAAGCCATGGAAATCCTATGTACCTGGGCTGGCTCACTTAGACACGAACGCGCGAAAAACTTCGCCTTGATCAGTACGCGTTGACCCGGGATCCCCTATAGCTCGCTCCTTGCGAGTGCTTTCATCGCCTCGCCCGTGCGCATAGCTGCTTAGAGGATATATGAGCCGACCCATTAGGACGAGATGGATCCTCCACATCTGCTCGTTTTTTCTTCCAAATATGAATAATTTTTAATTTGGAACAATTTGAAAGTTTTCTGAATATAATTTTTTTATTTTGAATAATTTTAAATTTTGAACAAGTTTTCGGTATGAGCGATTTTCAAAAATAAATGATTAAAACATGACCAAAATGTTTGATATGAAAAAGTCTCAAATTTGAAAAAAAATTATCTGAACTTTTATTCATTTGAATAAAATTTAAATTTTAACATTTTTTATCCGAACAAATTTCGAATTTGAAAACCAAAATTAAAGTTTGACCATTTTTTAATTTGAACCAAAAAATGATTCTAAACTAAATATCCGTGAACAAAAAAACAGAAAACAGAAAAGAAAATGGAAAACAACTGAAAAAAGGGAATAAAAAGGTTTAAAACGAAAAGTATGCACGAACATGTTGTTAGCCTAGTGGTTGTGCTCAGTAACCCCGAGCTCCTAAATCAAGAGCTCGAAACCCAGCATCCCCCTTATTTTCGTCAATTTTCTGTTTAAAGCAGGCATTAATGGGCCGACCCAATGGAGGCACCCTCTTTAGGATTAGTGGGAAAAGGCCCAACTCAGCGTATCGAGGCTCGATACGCTGAGTTGGGCCTTTTCCCACTAATCCTGAAGAGGCCTGGATACTCTGAGTTGGACCTTTTCCCACTAATCCTAAAGAGGGATAGGTTACCGGAATCAATTCCCGCAAGTCCTATTTGCTGCCCATTGGTGGCGCAATTCGGCCGCGCCGCCTGCGGGGTCCCCGATGGGCCTGCCAATTTTCCAAAAAAAAATCCAACTTTGTTTTTGTTCAAATATTTTTTTTACCTTTTTGTTCAACCTTTTATTTGTCAAAAAAATTTCTGTTTACTTTTTTTTTTCAAAAAAATTTTAACTGAAAAAACGGGAGAGGCTAACTGGACCGACCCATTTGCCCTGCCCAGCAGGCGGCGGCAGCGAAGTGTCGCTGCGGGGCGGCAAATAGGAGCCCCCACAATTACTATTGCGCTCCCAGATGGGCCGACCCAGGTAACCTTTCCTCAGCTAGTTGCCCAAAATTTCCAAAAAATTCCAGCGTCTTGTGTGGTTTACTGGTTCTTTATTTTTATCTTTTATAAAAAATTAATTCCTGTACAGTTTCGATTCATGAACAGTTTAATGTTTTGATGAGCATTTTTTCAAAAATCATGAAGAATTTTTCAAATCCACTATTATTTATTTAAATTCATGAACATTTAAAAAAATTCATAAACATTTTTTATTTTTATGACATTTTAAATTCATGAATACTTTTTCAAACTTATGAACAATTTAAAAAAAATCATGAACACATTTTATACTGTGAACATTTTCTACAATGTGGGAATATATTTTAATATCACCTCAGTTTTATGTATGTCTTTCTCTCGAATCAATAGCAAAAGCGAAACAAAACAAAAACAGAAAAGCCTTGCTTGAGCAACTTAGGAGGACCGGGCCAATAGAGCTATACATGTGAGCGTCAGTGCTGTAGCCGATGCTACAAGCGCCAAATAGGACCTCCCATTGCCGGCGCGTGACCTATGCACCAAGCTATGAGACCAGGCCGACTGGGCGACAAGGCTGAGATGCGGCCGACACTCATGCATCCATCAGGAATTCCAGAAACTTTCGCAAAGTATGCCAGTGGACGCGGTCGTGTACACAAAAATGTTGTACTGAAAAAATTCCCTTTCCAGAATTCACATCGAATTCTTCAACATGCCCTATAGTTCTTCATGCGCTGTACATGTCTTTCGCCATAATGAGGAATCCCGATGCCTCATACACCTAGTCATGTGATCATCCAAGGCTAGCGGAATGGGAGCCGTTAGGGAGGCGTCTCTAGGGGCGACGCCACTTGTGACTACACCGGCGGATCCGAACGCGGGGGGAACCAATACCGGTGGCTCGCCGTCGCCGGCGGGAGGACGCTTCTGGGCGTTGGCTACGTCAGATGATGAGGAAGAGGAGGTGAACGAGGAGAGATCGGAGGAGGAGAGCGTCGATCCGCTAAGGTACGTTCAAGGTTTTGATTCGCTTTGTCGATCGCCGTCGCCGGTGTCATTCGAACTATGAGTTCGGGATCCACACGTGTGCAGAAGCGGATCTTGCGCTGGCAAGCTCAGAGGGCAGCTACCCTGCTGTTTCATTCGGTCTCGGATCGTGAGTTCGTGGCTTGCGCAGTGACTCCAGCTGGGAGATCGGCGGAGAATCGGTCTTGGAAGCGTCCGGTGCTTGAACCCACTGTTTTCGTCGAGGACGAAAGTGTCGCCGGCCCACCGTGGACGGTGGTGCGACACCGACGCAGAGCGTCGTCAGTGGGGGAGAGGAAGGCCGGAATTTTCGGATCACGAGAGGTTTTGAATTGCAGACAATCACGGGGTGTGGGACCGGGTTCGATACCAGGTGTGGTTGCATCCGATCGCACGCTCGGGAGGCCAGGTTCGCATTGTTCTACACGTCAGGTACGGGGTCGAACGTGTGCTGCAATTACAAAGTGGCCTAAGGGACTCGGTCCCGCTAGACTGCTAGGGTTTTTCCAATCACGCGTGACTCCATCCTTGCTTCCAAGTGCGGCGGCCGCCATGGCGCAACGTGGAGGAGGTCAAGGTGCGGATCAGCGTGCTGGGATGCAGAACCAGGGTCGTGCGCAACCAATCCCAGGGTTCATCGCATACGAGCAGGGTGGACCGAGTGGCACCGCGGGACAACAGGCGGTGCAAGGCCAGGCGGCGCTGCCGCAGCTGGCGTTCCACGCCGGTGCAGGTTTCCACCAGGGAGGTAACAGGCAGGGACAAGGTGGGCTGAGGGGGCGGCAGCGATACGAGCAAGGGAGAAGTAATTTCGGAAGAGGTGGTCGTGGCGGATATGTCAATAACGTTTACAGATCGAACGGGCATCGCTTCGATAATGGACGTGGTCGCTATATTCCGTGAGTGCCGCAGGGCCGGTAGTTGCAGCATTACCTGATGGGCAGACTAATGTTGCTGCAACGGGTGTGCCGATAGTGCATGGTGCAACGCCTACTATGGTTCAAACGGCTGTGGTTGAGGCTTCGGGTTCTGGGCAAGGAGAGAAGAGGGTTTCGGAGGAGCAGCTGACTGTGGCATTGGCTGGTGCAGTAAAGAAGAGCAAAAGAATTGACAAGAACAAGTGTTTTAGGTGTGGTGAGGCATGCCACTTTCTTGCAGATTGCCCGGCTCTGGTGTGTGATTTTTGTCAGGGGTATGTGCACAAAAATGGTCCTTGCTCTTTGCTTTCGGCGCCTAAACCTCATCCCGTGATGTATGGTATGCCCATGATGAGTTGATGATCTTCGGTATTCCTCTCACAGCGAGTTTCAGGCCTAAGATGGTGAACGCTCGTTGGGCCTCAGTGGTGGTCAACAAGGGTGAGATGTCGATTCCGCAGTTGATTAGACAGCTCCAGCGTTTGGTTCCGACAGAGGGATTCACTTGGAATGTTAGTCAAGTGGGTCATAACGTTTTCAAGGTCATGTTTCCTTCAAAGCTTGAACTTGATCGGCTGAAAATCTTTGGTACATGTAGGGTACCTAATTCCACGTGTGAGATGACGGTGGACAACTGGGGGGAAAGGATAGAGAGGTTGGATACATTGCCTAATTTTTGGGTTAGGGTATCTGGCATACCAGAGGAGCATACCGGAGATTTTTTGGCGATGTGGGCTGTTGGTTATATAATCGGAGTCACTAGAAAGATTGATATGGCATATACTCGTCCAAATGGTGTACTGAGAATCCTGGTGGGATGTCTTGACTACACTAAGGTGCCACATAATATACCAATGCTTATTAAAGATGATTTCTATGCTCTCACTTTCTTTGTGGATGGAGAGGACATGACTGATGCTGCTGATGATATGATAGTAGACAAGGCAGATGGAGAGGATGATGGGGATGATAGTGAATTGGGCTCGGATTTTAGAGATGCTCTAGCAAAAACTACTTTGGAGGATACTGCCACGAAGGCCAATAGTGGCCAGATTTCGACCTCTGGTGGTGATCAACAAGGGAATGGGAGCTCGGCTAATCATGGTACCACGGCAATGGAGCACAAAAGGTCTGGTGTTGTGTTCTCTCCAATGCTACAGGAGCAGTTTAGGAGAATCGACGAGGAGTTACAGCGCGCGGCAAAGCCACGGCAGAGCTCTGCCGAGAAAACTGCTGCCGTGATGCCTGTTTCCCCTACCGTGGCGCCTTTTTCACCTGCCGCGGGCGCTTTCTCTGCCGTGGATGGATCTCCTGCCGTGAGCATGTGTGCTGCCGCGGGTTCACGTTCTGCTGTCGCTGCTAATCAGGGTGTTGCACTGGTGCGCCCTGCTGGTCCTTTGTCTGATGCTACTGCCGTTTCCAATGCTGCCGTTCAGTATGGTGCTATGGTACATGCTGCAGCGGTACTTCCTATTCAAATGGTGGATGTTGGCATCGGGTCTACGGCTGCGGTACTTGAGGATGTGTTGGCGACGGGTGATGAACCTGCTGATGCCGCTGTGGTACTGACGGCGGCTGCTCGCGGTGGCCACTCGGTTCCTGGTCCTAGGGACAGTGTCTTGGAGATGGCAGGTGTAACCGGAGGGGACATAGCTGCAGCTGCGGCAGCTACAAACCAGATGCCATTGTCACCATATGTCATGGGCAACCGCAAGAAGATTGCGGTGAGCGTCGAGCGGAGGACCACTTTGGAGGAAGTGGTTGCGTACGGCGGCATCCCCGACCCCTCATCTACTGGACTTCGTTCGAGTGCGCGTCTACGGGCTTCCCAATCGGCAGATGTGCCGGTTGCGGAGAGGGCCTCCATACGTGCGGCTAAGAGAGATGAGCTACTCAAAGGTATGGCCGTAAATTTATCTTTTACAGCATTTGATAATAATGTTATAATTGATAATGTTGCTAGTCTAGGGGTGTCGTTGGGGGATTCACCAAGTATGGCTAGTAGAACGGTCGATACACTTAAAAATATTGAGATGTCTAGACAGGTAGTTAATCTTTGTAATAACTTACATGGGGATAACGAGAATTTTGAAGATTCTGATCATAATACGGTGATGCACATGGCATCAAGTTTGTGTGAAGATTATGACCTCGAGGGTGAGGTAGGCATAGAGGGTCATGTGGATCCTTATGCGAAGGAGGTTAAGATGACGCGATCATGTAAGGGTAAAACGAAGGGGGGTCTAAACCAAGGAGGAGTGCTAGAATTAAAAAGATATATTCTCCATGAAGGGGTATTTCTGGAATTCGGATGGGTTTGGAGATACCGCGAAACATTGGGCGGTGAGAGAGGCTGTTGTGGATTTGAAATTAGATTTTATTGCGATAAGTGAAACAGGGAGAAGTAGTTTCTCTCCATCTTTCTTGAATTTTTTGGCAGCAGGGTTAGAATTTACGTGGTACTGTTTACCACCTCATGGGAGATCAGGGGGGATTCTCATTGGTTTGAATTGCGCGACCTTAACGGTACAGACCGTTACGGCCGGTGACTACTCGGTTAAATTGCATGTGCAATCAAAGGAAGATGGCTTTCTTTAGGCTTTGGTGGTCGTCTATGGGGATGCCCAAGATGATAAGAAACCAGAGTTCTTGGCTGAGTTAGTTAGAATTTGGATAATGAAAAACGACCTATGTTGGTAGGGGGTGATTTCAACATTATTCGTTCTAGTGTGGAAAAGAATAATGATAATTTTAACCCGTGTTGGCCGTTCATTTTTAATGCCATTATTCATAGCCTTGATTTAAAAGAATTGGAATTCTCTGGTAGACAATATACTTGGACAAGCAGGCGTACTATTCCAACTTTAGAGAAGTTGGATAGAATACTTGCTAGTATTGAGTGGGAACAGAAATTCCCGTTAGTGACCGTCCAAGCTTTAACTAGAATTGGTTCTGATCATAATCCTTTTTTTTTTTTGACTTTGGATCAGCAGCTCATTTGGGGAACAAGTCGTTGTTCTCTTTTGAGTTGGCTTGGCTAAAGCAACCAAATTTCTTTGAGATAGTCAAGGTGGAATGGGAGTCGGTACTGACTGGCTCAAGTCCAATTGAACGATGGCAAATGAAGATTAGACATGTTAGGAGTTTTTTGAGAGGATGGGCTAAAAATAGAGCGGGAGAATATAAGAGGTTAAGGGATAAATTGCTGTTGCTTATTAATGAACTGGATTTAAGGGCGGAGTGTTCCCCCTTGACCGAGGCTGAGCAGGCCTCTAGGGTAGAAGCGGAAGAGTTTCTTACCAAATTGCGTCGTGAAGAAGAGTCTAAATGGGCTCAACGCGCTAATGTCAGACATATCCAGGAGGGGGGAAGTAATACGAGATACTTCCATCTGGTTGCCAATGGGAGACATAGAAAAAAAAAGATTTTCCAGCTAGAACAAGATGAAGGGACCATAGTGGGCCAAGAAAATCTAAAAGTTTTCATCTCGGAATATTATAAAAAATTGTTTGGGGCGCCAGAACCATCCAATATCTCGTTAGATGAGACGAGACTAGATGGTATTACTCGGGTGACTGATGAGGAGAACTCGTTGCTCACAAAGCCTTTTACTGAAAAGGAAATTCCTAATGCAATCTCTCAAATGGAGCCTAATAAAGCCCCTGGGCCTGATGGATTTCCGGCCGAGTTCTACAAGTTTTTTTGGGAGGTTATTAAATATGACTTGATGGCAATGTTTGCTCAGTTGCATGAGGGTGATCTAGACTTGTTCAAGTTGAACTTTGGAACGATCATCCTACTTCCTAAGAAGGAAGATGCATGTAGGATTGAGCAATATAGGCCTATTTGTCTGTTGAACGTGAGTTTTAAAATATTTACAAAGGTAGGAACAAATAGGGTAACCTCTATTGCGCAGAGGGTTATCCGCCCCTCTCGGTCTGCGTTTCTTCCCGGAAGGAATATCTTAGAGGGGGTGGTTGTCCTACATGAAACAATTCATGAACTTAAAAGGAAGAAAATAGACGGGGTGTTGTTCAAAATTGATTTTGAGAAAGCATATGATAAAGTGAATTGGAAGTTCCTACAACAGACTCTACGCATGAAAGGTTTCGATCCCAGATGGTGTGACTGGGTAGCGAACTTTGTGCAAGGGGGTAGTGTGGGTATTCGTGTGAATGATGATATTGGTCATTACTTTCAAACTTTGAAAGGGTTAAGACAGGGGGATCCGTTATCTCCTATTTTGTTTAACCTGGTGGCGGATATGCTTGCTCTCCTCATTGAGAGAGCCAAAGAACTTGGTCAGGTGGGAGGCTTGATCCCACATCTTGTCGACGGTGGGGTATCGATACTTCAGTACACAGACGATACTATATTATTCATGGAACATGATTTAGAAAAGGCGGTTAATATGAAGTTAATTATGTCCATCTTTGAGCAATTGTCAGGGCTTAAAATTAATTTCCACAAGAGCGAGATATTTTGTTTTGGGAAAGCTGCTGATTATGAGGATCAGTATAGAGGTATTTTCGGATGTGAGATTGGTGCTCTACCCTTTAAATACCTTGGTATCCAGATTCACCATCGAAAGCTGCTCAATAGAGAGTGGAAACCGGTGGAAGATAGGTTTGAAAGCAAATTGAGTTCTTGGATAGGAAAATTGCTATCCTATGGAGATCGCTTAATTCTTATAAACTCAGTTTTGTCAAGCTTACCGATGTTTCTCTTATCTTTTTTTGTGATTCCCGTTGGGGTTAGAAAAAGATAAGATTTCTATAGATCTCACTTCTTCTGGCAGTCAAATCAAACAAAAAAGAAGTATAGGTTCACCAGGTGGAATATTGTCTGTCGCCCAAAAGACCAAGGTGGCTTGGGTATTGAGTGTTTAGACATTAAGAATAGATGCCTTTTAAGCAAGTGGCTATTTAAACTGTTAACTGAGGAGGGTATTTGGCATGAATTACTGCACAATAAATACATCATGGGAAAACCTCTCACACAGGTGGAGGTCAAGCCCATGGACTCACCTTTCTGGAAAGGAATTATGAGTGTTAAATCTGATTTCTTTAAGCATGTTGATTTCTCGGTTGGGAATGGTCAGGGTATCAGGTTTTGGGAAGACATGTGGTTGGCGGGTAGACCATTAGCTCTGCAGTATCCTATGTTGTATAATATTGTGCGTAATAAGAATGTCCTGGTTGGTGATGTTCTGGGTCAACAAAATCTCAATATTGCATTTAGGAGATCCTTGTCTGGGAATAATTGGATTAACTGGCTACATATGGTGGAGAAATTGATGGCAGTTTCTCTAACGGAGGAGCAGGACTCCTTTTCTTGGAAGTTGACAACTTCGGGTTGTTTTCCTGAATGGTAATACGAGATTTCTGCATACTTACCTTTGGAAATTAAAAGTACCTTTGAAGATTAAAATCTTTATGTGGTTTCTGTATCGCAATGAAATTCTTACCAAAGATAATTTATTAAAGAAACGATGGATTGGGTGCAAAAAGTGTGTTTTTTGCGGTTCCGATGAGACAGTTAATCACCTGTTTGTTTCTTGCATCTTGGCTAAAAAGATTTGGAGGCTGGTACACTTCACTTTTAGCATATCACCACCACGTAACGTTGATCACATGTTTGGGACATGGTTGAATGGGGTGGATAAGTCGACTAAAGATAGTATACGCATAGGTGTATGTGCTTTTTTATGGGCAATTTGGAATTGCCGTAATGACATTATCTTTAACAATGTGATGGTCGATAATTTTTTGCAGGTGGTTCATCGGGCGACGCACTGGATACACTCGTGGTCACTCCTCCTACCAGACGACCAGTGTGGACGTTTGGATGCCGGATGTACTCGACTGATGGCGGTCGTACGGGCTATCTTCAACCAGGATTGTTGGTTGCATGATCGGAGATTACGATGGGTTCCAGACTAGTGGTGGCTATTTTTAGATGTCTGATCTTTGTAGCCACATTAGTAGGTCGCTGATATGGTTGTCAGATACGTTTGTTTTTATCGTTCGTGCTTTGTAAAACCTGAGATATTTCTTTAATAAAAAGTCGTGTGCATCATTGCGATGCAGAGGCTGGGTTTCCATTTCAAAAAAAAACACCTAGTCATGTTGCTATGTCGCGCGGTTTTTTATTTTTTTCTTCTCTCTCTCGAGAAATTGTACGAGTGAGTGCAGTTGTGATTGTGTGTATACGACTATCTGGTATGTCAAAAGATTGCAGTCATCTTATAGGCATGCCTTGAGATTGCTAGCACACACTAAGCAAGAGGAACATGTGCATTCAATCCGTCAACATGTTGTGTTGGTGGATTATTACATTGACCTGCCGCTTCCTTCAACAAAGGACACATTGCGGTTGTCACTTCCAATGAAGGACGTCGTATTCGTGCAAAATCCGAGTACAGTTGCATGTGACATATTTTGGTGGCATATGGATGAGTTTGTTCCATTTTTACAAGGAAAAGTATGTGTGTTTAAGTGGTTATATGCATTCTCTATTATGCTTGTGGTAAACATACCACTACTAGAGATTTGCTTATAGCAGTATATCCTACCACAGGCGAACAAGAAAGCCTGTGCGCCTGGGTTAATTAGCGCAGGCGAAGCGCCAGCAAGTGCGCCTGGGGTAGGACTGTTACCCCAGGCGAACAGAAACCGGAAGCGCCTGGGGTAAAGTGTGGCAGGGCCAACCACGGCCGACCCTGGCACGCTTCCTTTACCGCAGGCGAATAGATTCCCAGTTCGCCTGCGGTATAACAGATACCACAGGCGAGTAAGCAACGAAGCGCCTGGGGTAAAAAGTGGACTGGGGTAGCTCCCTTTAGCGCAGGCGCACAGGTTCGTTGTTCGCCTGGGACAAAGAATAGCCTGGGGTAGCACCACTTAGCGCAGGCGCTTCCCATAGCATATTCGCCTGGGGTAATATTTGTCCCCAATATAAGTGCGGCCAGCCACCCACCACCACCCCTATCCACCCCACTCACTCACTCACTAGTCCAAACTCGAGCCATTAGTGCTCCTAGCTCAATCCCCCATACCCCTCCACCATTTTTAGCTAATTTAACCAATCATGTTTGTTATATTTTAGCTAGTATGCTACCCCACATTCCCTCTTCCAAATCTCTCCACTAGATATACTAACCGGACACTAGATCTCACCACAAATGCACCACTAGCTACTTCTAGATCTATCAATCTCTTATCGGTCGTCTCTTCGGTGATCTTCGACGTCGTCATCGCGTCTATATATTTTGCATTGTGTGTCATCTTAATAGGTGCGTGGGATTGGTCGGTGGATGAGAATTCGTTCTCTTTTTCATTTTATTGTGTTGCCATGAGGATGAGTTGCCAATGTTTTGCCGAAATGTTGATTCATTTCCTTTTCGGCAAATTTCTGGCGCTCCGCGTTACACCTTTTGTAGGAAGGTCATGCCGAATTTTTCCGTGAAAACCGGATAGATCTAGTTAATGAAACCTCTCTCTCTTGCATTTTGTAGCAATGGTCATTGCGATGAGGACAAGCGTGGTGCATAGGTACGTGCGACGCGCGACGGCCGAGATGCATCGAAACAACCGCACCGAGATAGAGTGTCCGTGTCGGAAATGCAAGCTGGGGTCTTTGTTCAAACCAGATTCTGGTAATGTGGAGAAGCACCTGCTCAGGTATAGTTTCATGGAGGGCCACACTAAGTGGATGGATGACGATGAAGACGATGATAACGTCGAGACCAATTGGGCGGCGACATGTGAAGATGATCAGGAGGAGTCTGAACATGGCAATGGAGAGGACGAAGAGGCGGCTGTCAACGGAGACGACTATAATGAAGAAGAAGGGAGTCATGGTGATCAGCAACATGCAGACGAGGACATGAACACTCCGCTAACTTCAGTCGTGCGGGACCCTCATGTTCAAGATCTTCTTCTCAAGAACACGTCGACCGACGCCAGACGTAAATCTAAGAGCACGCAACTAGAGATAGACTCTGCAACTCCGTTGTATGACGCAAGTCGCGGGGCGGAGGAGTCACGCTTGAGAGTAGCTCTGGATCTTCTTGAGATGAAGGCAAAACACGGACACAAGCATGGACGATCTTCTGCGATACCTGAAGACGCACTTACCTGAAGGGAACACATGTGCTAGTAGTCTACGGGAGGCCAAGAAAATCGTGTGCCCCCTCGATTTACCGCACACAAAATACCACGCTTGCGTCCGTGACTGCATAATTTACCGTAACGAGCAAGCGGACCAGATCAAATGTCCGGTGTGCGGTGTTGATCGTTACAAGAGGGGGACGAAGAAAGCTCCCAGGAAAGTTGTGTGGTACTTTCCACTCATTCCCCGTCTGCAGCGGTACTTCGTGGACCCCAAGGAAGCAAAGCTCATGCGCTGGCACGAGGACAGAAAGAAGGCGTTGCTGAGCGATCCAGAACGTGTTGAAAAACCAGTGCTAACACACCCTTCGGATGCACGTCAGTGGAAAGCATTAGACGCATTCGATGAGGAATTCGGGAACGACCCAAGGAACATCAGGCTTGGTGCGAGCACCGACGGTCTCAATCCGTTTGGCAATCAGAGCAGCAAACATAGCACCTGGCCCGTGTTTGTATGGATGTACAACCTCCCCCCGTGGTTGTGTCTGAAGAGGAAGTACATACACATGAGTATGCTGATTCAAGGGCCGACCCAGCCAAGGAGCGATATCAACCTGTATCTCGAGTTATTGAAGGAGGAGCTAGACACGTTGTGGGAGGAAGGGGTGGAAACATGGGACGCCTTCAAAGAAGAAACTTTTCGTATGAGAGCCGCACTGATCACGACGGTGCAGGACTATCTCGGATACGGATATATTGCATGTCAGGTGTGCCATGGACACAAGGCTTGTGTCAGGTGCATGGAATTTACCCCGTTTCTACAGCTACACAAGGATCCCGGATCTTCTAAAACCGTATACATGAGGCATTGAATGTGGCTACCACTGAACGACCCGTGGAGAAAGCGCGGAGACCTGTTCAACGGTAAAGATGAGCTCGATCTACCTCCACGCAAGAGAAGAGGAGAGGAGATCGATACTCTATTGAAGAATTGGAAAACGTGTCCTCCGTCGGGAAAGGTACAAAAGCGGAAGCGAGGAGAGAAAAAGTGTCCTCCGCCAGAAGGACCGCTCTTGGGGGTATGGAAAAGGAGGTCCGTGTTTTGGGACTTGCGGTACTGGCCAATCCTCGGAGTGCCTCACTACCTTGATGTCATGCATATCACGAAGAATATGTGTGAGAGCTTGCTTGGCACCCTGTTCAACATGCCAGATAGGACCAAAGACGGGCCAAAATAAGGATATGACCTGATGGCCCTGAATATCAGGAGCGAGCTTCACTTACCGCCTTCTACGCGTGAACAGACGGAGGAGGACGAGGATGGGGTGGAGGAGATGGACGACCGCAAGCGGAAAACGGCTAAGAAACACCAAACTCACCGCCTGAAACCCTCTTGCTTCACTCTAAGCCCCGAAGAGCTCGCGCAAATATTCACATGCCTCCTCGGAGTGAAATTTCCCTTAGGTTACGCGGGGCTGATAAGCAGATACCTAGACGCGGAGAAAAAAATCTTCAGCGGGATGAAGTCTCATGACTGTCACGTGATGATGACGCAGATACTTCCGGTTGCAATCAGAGGGATAATGGAACCGCACGTCCGTCAAACGCTCACTGGCCTTTGTAACTTTTTCGATGTCATCACTCGGAAGTCGATAAGCGTGAAGAAACTCGGAAGGCTGCAGGAAGAGATCGTCACCATCCTATGCGAGCTTGAGATGTATTTCCCACCTGCCTTCTTTGATATTATGGTACATCTCTTGGTCCATATCGTGGACGATATCACCAATCTTGGGCCGGCATTCTTGCACAACATGATGGCGTTAGAAAGAATGAACGGGATCATCAAATCATTCGTTCGTAATAGGGCACACCCGGATGGAAGCATTGTCCAGGGATTTCTCACCGAAGAATGCATCTCTTTCTGCAAGAATTTCCTAGGCGATGAGAAGCCAGCTGTTGGTTTGCCCGCGAACAAGCACCTTGACAGGTTCATGGGGGTAGGCCACAACACTGGCAAAAGGGTAATGGACGCGGACTCCTGTGGTCGGAGAGCCGACTTTGAAAGGGCCCACCTAGTAGTGTTACAACACATCGACGATGTCGACCCTTGGATAGAAGAGCACAAAACCGCGATAAAAAACAGTGCTCGCAGGCCGATGACGGAAGATGAGATATTTAGAGCACACAACTCCTCTTTCGCGACATGGTTCAAGAAGCAGATTGATGCCGATCCCCCGCCAATGACATGTGAGAAATATAAAATTGTATTGGCCTTGTCATATGGCCCCGCGCCCAATCTGATGACTTATCAAGCATACAACATCAATGGGTACACATTCTACACGGAGGAAAGAGACAAAAGTAGCGACTATCAAAACTCGTCTATAACGATGGAATCTTACACGGGCGAAGAGGTTAGAAGATACTACGGAAAGATCGAGGAAATCTGGGAGCTTGACTACGTTGGGGTAAAGCTGCCGATGTTCCATGTCAGATGGGCTACAAACGTCACGAAAGAAGACGAATATTTCACCACTATGTCGATGTCTGAAGCCAACAAACCCAAGTCCAAGAACCCCACCGCGCAAAATGAGCCCTGGGTATTGGCTAACCACGTGGAGCAATGCTTCTTCATAACCGACCCGGCAAAGCCTAGTCGTGTTGTCGTAAGGAGAGGAAAAAGGGCCCTCGTCGGAATGGATGGAGTCGCCGATGAGAAGGACTTCGACGGCTTAGTCGGAGACCCGATGATGGAAGAACCCGGTGAAGACGATGCACCATACACCCCAAGAAGAAGCAGGACCACACTACCTAGGGCAGGTCTTCCATTCACAAGAAGAAGTCACAATATGGCGGTCACGTATTCAACATCGACCAAGAAAGGCAAGACTAATATTGTGACGAAAGGTTGAGAGAGGGAAATACTCGCGATATAACATGCTAATAGCTATATGTACAATGTGTTTTTAGAGAGAAACACTTGCGGTATCTCGCTAAACCAATCTATTTACGCTCGATGCGACATTAATTTTTTTTTGCACATGTTAACTTTCATATGTATGTATTTTTTAAGTGAAAACCAACGTGGGGAGCCACATATTATAGCATTCGTATTGCTCGATGTGTCCCAGGCCGCGGGGCTGTGTAATTTAGAAAATCTTAGCACAGGCGCATCATCGAGAAAATGCGCCTGGGGTAATCTTTATCACAGGCGCTTTTGACAGGACATGCGCCTGGGGTAATGCCACGTGGGACCGCGCAAACCAAAATCCTACGAAATTTAGCGCAGGCGCATTATCTAGGTAACGCACCTGCGGTGCGGCAGGCCTTTAGGACCGGTTTGTATCACAAACCGGTCCTAAAGGCCTGCGGCCATTTGTTGCGGGTAGGTAGGGGGCCCAGGGGACAGATCCTTTAGAACCGGTTGGTACCACAAACCGGTCCTAAAGGCCATGAGGCCATTTGCGGCAGGGTGTGGGGCCCAGTGGACAGATCCTTTTCGAACCGGTTGGTACCACAAACCGGTCCTAAAGGCCATGAGGCCATTTGCGGCAGGGTGTGGGGCCCAGTGGACAGATCCTTTTCGAACCGGTTTGTATTAGAAACCGGTGCCAATGTGCTTAGCTCAATGCTTTAGTATTCTAAGTGACCAGATCTCACCCGCACCCGCACCCACACGAACCCACACGCCGCCGCCGTCGCCAGTGTCGAGAGGAGCAGAGCAGGTCGTCGCCCACTCCGTCGTCGTCGTTGTCGTTGATCCAGGTCAGCCCCTCTCCCTCCCATCCCCCCTCCATCCCAGCCCACTCCGGCCCTCCCGTCGTCGTTGTGGAGGATGTGCGCCTGCTTCTGGTGGCCGCGGTGCTCCCGTCGTCGTGGATCGATCCAGAGGAATGTGCATTATATCTCCAGGATTCAGTGCTCTTAGCGGATCTTTGTAGTGCATTTTTTTTAGACTAAAAGGGGCTGCCCCCCGGTTTCATTGAAATCACGAACAGCAAAGTTTTAGCAGGTTCCTTACAAACGGCAAAAGCCGTAGAACAAAACACACCACACACAGGTGGGCAAGCCGAAAGGCTAAGAATTGTGAATGTGAATTGACATGTTTCACTAGTAAAAAGGAATGTGAATTGTGAGATTAAATAGGAGTAAAAACACGCACAATAACAACATTTCGTGTGTACTGCTGTCAATTGCCTTATTATACTACCAGAGTACTGTGAATTGTGAGATTAAATAAGAAAGTGTACTGTTGGAAGTATAACCTAAACTCTCCGACAGGTTCCATTTCGTTTGTACTGCTGTCAATTGCCTTATTATACTACTAGAGGTAGGTGCTGCCATTTGTCTTTGTTTTGTGATAGCTATGCTCCTCTAACCTCTATGTGTACTTTCTTAATTTAATAGAACATGGCTTGCGGCGTATGTCGGTCCCGATGTGCCGAAGGACGATTCAGTGGGACTTCTTTTATGCTTCAGCTCCACGACGGTGACGTTGATTCGTTGGTAATTAACAATTCTTTTTATGTTAACTTGTTCTTTCGTTTTACTATCTAGCTTGAGACTTGTGTTTATTCTTTATATTTCTTTTTTAGATTCTTCCATGCAATATTCGCCAAGAGTTCAACCAGTTAGTTGGCAATAATGTGGACTTCAATGTTCACGGGACCACCTACATTCTTCGAGTGAAAAAAGAAAGAACGAAGACATACTTCTACGGGGAACAGTTGCAGGCTATCATCGCCACGTACAATTTAAGCGGAAGTGATTACATTCACTTCTCAATGGAAGGACCACAACCTCGTATCAAAATTGTGTATATGGGCGGGATTGCGAGCGAGAATGCCGGGAGTGAGGAGGATATTGGGAACACTGAGGATGATATGGACACTGAGGATGATATGGACGAGGAGGATGTAACAGCCCAAGTATGAAAACCATCCCCTTAGAATGTTTGTTTCATGTTTATTAAGGTATTGCATCATGTCATCATGTTGTTGCATTTGTTCCTTTTGTTTTGCATCTGTTATTCTTTGTTTTCACAATGAAACTCAAACAATTTCAACTGCTTTGTTTTCATACTTGTTCTGTTACAACTTTTGAAATAGAAATGTCAAATAAAAAACAACCCAATTGTTGTCTTATTTTTCAATATTGATCAACAAATAAAATGGTCCTTTTATTTCAATTAGATAGTTTCCAAGTTGTTTTCAGACTCAAACTCAAATTCAAACAGCACCTTATTTGGAAATCATGAAAATCTCCAAACCAATCAAACTCATTTTAATCACCTTAATCAATAGGGTTCACCCTATTAAAACCTTTGTTTTCAATATTATTATATTTAATAACAAAATACCCTAAATTTGAGCTAATTCCAAACAACACCAAAATTCACATGTTTTTGAAAAACCAAAGTTGACATTTGGTAGGCCTTGACCTAATTAACTCACAGTAAAATTTTCCCAATTTTTTGCAACTCTAAATCTATCTATTCCTTCCAATTTCTTCTTGCTACAAAAAAAAGAGAGAAAAACAAAATAGAAAAAAAGGAGAGAGAGGAGCAGCAGCAAGCCCAGCCCACTTTCCCTAAGGGCCCGTACCCCTTCATCCCCTTCCTCCGTACGCAGGTGACGTCCTCCATGGACAGCGACCTGCGCTGTCACCTCCTCCACCCGATTCTCCCTCCCCCTCCTATATATATATCCCCAATCCATGGAGAAAACCCTAGCCTAGCCCTAACCCTAGCCCCAGCCGCCACCAATCTCTCCTCTTCCTCCCCTCCATCTCCCTGCCACTTTTCTGAAGTTTCTGAACCATGCAACCACCGAAAAACAGCCCTTTTGGCCTCCGTTGATCGCCGGAGCTCCGGTCCTCCTCCGGCCAGGGAGGGGGCGGGAATGGAAACGCCGAGCCAAGGGCTCCCTCTCCCCCCCTCGGCTTGGACCGTGGCTGCCCGGAGTGCCGCCGCTGTCGCCTCCTTCCGGCGACCACCTCCTGCCTGCTCTCTGCACCGACCGCTCCCTGATGTCCGCCCCGACTCCCTCCTCCAACGAGCGCTCAAGGTGAGGCCGCTCCCCTCCTTCCTCTCGCCCCTCTACCTCCTCCCCTAGCGGCCGCTCACCCCCCCTCGCCATATCCGCTCGGGATCCCTCCGTCGAGGTGCAGCCATGGAACGTACAGGTTCAGTACGTGCAGTTTTTTTTGGTTCAGAGAAAAAAAATCCCGCCAGCCATACCATATCCATCCCCGCAGCCCTTCCTAGCCACAACAAATCGCATAGCCTACCTGGTTCTGTCCCTGTGCGAGCGCAGCGAACCCTCAGGTCGCGGGTTCGAGTCCCGCACCCCCACCTTTTTGCTGTTATTTTCGTTTGGTTCAGAGTGGTTGTCTGAACCTTATCCCCCTCGCTGCTCCCATCCTAGCACCACACAGAGAAACATCCCACTGGTTAGGTCCCTTTGGTGCAGTTAGGAGGTGAGGGGATCGAGTCCCCCCTCTCCCAAATAAAACAAACTATTATTTTTGCAATGTTTTGGTCACAGAACTTCCTGGTAATCACCCATAGGCCCCTGGAAATTAATCTAGCCCCTGCAAATATTTTTTTCCAAGTCCCTGGTTCATTAAAAAAATGGCAGATTTGCACTATATCTTGTAAATTGCATAAGAAAATCATTGTAACTCCAATTTTAACTTTTTAAATATGTTTTCTGTCCCAAATTAAATGTTCTTTCCAAATATAAAATTTGTTTACTGTTTTGAATATTTTAAATTGGTGAAACATTTGAATTCTTGTTAAATTCACTTAAACTTGCAAAATTCATAACTTGAGCATAAAAATTCCAAATTCCACAAACTAAATATGTTTTCCATTAAACTTTTCATGTACTTTCCAAATATAAATTTTGTTTGATGTTTTGAATAATTTAAATTGCTGAAAACAACTGTTTCTTGTTTATTGCATTTAAAATTGCCAAAATAATAACTTGCTCATTTTAAACCCAATTTCCACAAATGAAATATGTTTTCCATGCAAAATTAAACCACCTTTCCAAATATAAAATTTGTTTCATGTTTTGAATAATTAAAATTGGTTGAATGATTTAAACCTTGTTTAAATCATTTAATATTGCTAAATTTATAACTTGATCAAAACAAATTCTTTTGGGACATGTAAAATATGTTTTCAAACCATAAAAGCATAAAATTTTCAAATATGAACTTCACTCAATGTTTTGAACAAATAAAAATTCAAATAAGTTCATATTTGAATTAAATTCATTTAACTCTTGCTTAAAGTTGTTTAATTCATAAATAAATCATTTGAAATCCTTTTTCAACAAGTGAAACATGCAATCCACCTAAAATTGTGTGTTCTTATCAAATATGAACTTTGTTATCTATTTTGAACAATTTAACTTGATGAAAACCACAAATACTTGTGTGACATGTTTAAGTAACCAAACTTTCCAAACTTAATAAATGATTTCCAAACCTTGTTAAATTCCTTTTCCACTTGCATCTTTTGTTGTTATTTTGTTGTTATCATCATGCATACATCATGCTAACAACTTTCACATAACAATAAATTGTAAATCATTTGTTCCACTTAATTCATGGACCCTTCCCATATGCAACTCAAAATTGCATAGGGGTCCATCTTAATTGTGTTACATGTCACTTAGTTTATTTGATGCAACCATTAACTTGCCATGCATCATCTTGATTGTGCACAATGCCATGATAATGATTGTTTATATTTCTGCCTTGTTTGTTTGCTTCTTCTCGGATAAACGACGACGTTGAGACCGACGATACTTACGACACCCCTTCTAAGGAGTTAGCTCAGTACCAGGCTACTGGGTTTGCAGGCAAGTTATCACTCACATGAACCATCGTGTTCCTTTCAACATTGATTACCGATACTTTCCGTTGTTCTTTCCTGCTAGCCTTAGTAGTAGTTGTTTTCTGTTACGAACCCATCACATGAATCCCTTAACCTTGATATTGCCTCACCTCCCCTCCTATCCCCCCTTTGGTTGAGCCAGTGTCTTACTAGCATGCTTAGGTTGCTTTTGCTCGAGTCTGTTACCCGTTACTTTCTGTTACTATTTCTTTTATGTTGTGGGGGCTCGATGTTTAATCAATCAATCATGCTAATGCTATTGTTAAATAATAATTTGATGATAAGGCACCGGCAGAAGGCCCTGTGTGGTTTTGAGGCCTGCTAGTGTCGACCCTAATAGGAAAAGGGTCTTGTCTACTGATCCATGATGAGCGCACTAACCGCATGTGGGAAGCGAGTATGGGCGCCCCCCTCAACTTGACCTGATTCGCATCTCGTCCAAATCGCCTCATTTAGTTCGTGTTTTCCATTTGCCGCATGCATGTTTTTGCGAGCCCAGGCCAGGGTGGAACTTTCGTAGTCGGCATATAGGGGGACACGTTCTTAGAGTGCTATGAGGGTCCATTTTCTTCTGGGCTCGATTAGCCGTGCGCCCAAGGTGCTTTGGGCTTGATGCGAAGAATGGTTGGTTGTGTTGAGTGCCCCGCTTGGTGGAAGGGCCTTTCCATCTAGCGGGTTATTCATGCGTGTACGGCCAAATTGGTGCAACCCTGCAGGGATAATCTTCTCGAGAAGCCGTGTTTTCCGCGGTTATGGATTACTTGGTGAAAGTACTGGCTAACAAGTACTCAGGACAACTTAAACATAATGATCAAACATGTTACACCCAATGATTAATAACTTGACTAGTAATAGGTTGATGACACAATAACTTGATTCACCTTTAATACGACTGTGTGAGTTATCCTCGGATTGCTTCTTTGGATAAGGGGCGAGATCCAGGATGGGTTTGTTTGAAGTTATCTTTCAGTTGGTTACAATCCTCGATCTTATCTCCTTTCTGTTAGCCGGAAGTGGTAGAATCTCTGTAGATGGTTAGTGCAGCCAGTTGCAGCATCTTTTATATCCCCTCTCTTCCGTTGAACCCAAGGCATCTGTGCTTGGTGTTGACGGGTTACACTTTGGTGAATTGTGAGTCTTGCTTGCCAGTACGTTTATGTACTGACCCCTTTGGGGCTGTGGTTTCCGCAGACCGACGTTTCCGAGGATCTACATGGTGGCTGCTACGTGGATCATGACGAGACTGCTGACGAGTAGATAGCGGACCCGGGCAGGATCCGAAACTTCGTGGATGGGCTCCGTCTGTTTGTTCCCGGCCTCTTAGGCCTATTTGGTTCTTGTCTGTACTCAGACATGTTGAATGCTTCCGCTGTATTGTAATGATGTATTGTTGGGGCAGGTGCCCTCTGAATGATTGTATTTGCTATCTCTGCTCTAATGAGAGCCATTTGCAAGTTATTTCAATCTTTTGTGTCGTAGAGATCTGTTGTGATATCCTTTGTTCAAAGTTGTTGACGTACCATGTGTGATTGGTATGAAGTACGTCGACAGTAGTGCCTTTGGTCTCTAGTGGATAGTTTACATCGACGATGGAATAGCAGGGCTTGTGTTGTCGCGCATAAGCGCAGGCCTGCCAGGAAGCTGGGACATGGGAGCAGTTATGCCCCATAATCCAAGCATCTGCTATCCAGTTCGGCCCGATGAGTATCCCCTAGAAATCAGGGTACGACAAATGGTATCAGAGCCTGTCTGCCTGTAGGATCCCTTTTACTGGTCGCAGTTGAGTCTAGAAAACTATTTTGTAGCTATATAGGAAAAATGAAACGTGAGAGTAGGAATTCTGTTCTTTTTCTTCTTTCCCCACCCTCCCTCCCTTTTTTTGGTAAGGAAGTGCAACGTTGTTTTTCTCCTCTCATCTAAACTTTCAAGTTAGGATTTCACGTGTTTTGGGTTCTCCGTAGTACCTCAGGAGTTTTGTGCTCGTTTTCCCCGGTGTTGCTTCGTTATCCTGTTCTTCTAAAGAACATTTCGTCCGTTGAAATCTTATTGTTCTTTCCACTTCAAATCTTCTACCGGCGTCTAATCAAAGTTTCCCCGTTCATCTACTAGAATCTATTCCAGCTAAAGTGTTGTTTGATACCGGAGCATCACATTCTTTTGTGTCAAAAATCTTTGCCACAACAAACTACCTAATTCTGGTTCCACTAAGCAATCATGTCGTGGGATAATCACGGCAGATGTTACCTGGGGTAACTGATCTTGGGGCAAGTCGACACAGGTATTCGGGAGAGGGTTTAGCTCAAAGGAAGATATGGCGAAAGCGATTTAAGAACCGGAGAATAACTCGCCGGATCTCGATATCAATAATGCTGGATACTCGATAACAGGTATTACAACTATGACTTGAATCTCTCAGGCTAAACCTAGGGGTTGGTTTATATAGCACTCATACCCCCCTGGGCCTGCCTTACGGAGTGCTCTCTGAGTCCTACTCGAACTCTACATACAAATCCTAACTTTCCTTACCGTAACCCACAATCCGGGTTACGAACCTTACAAGCCCTGGGCCTTCCAGAAGTTTCTTTGTCTCCAGCCAGATTGGGCCCAGCCGTCGCTTGGGCCGGATCACACCCGGGAGTTAGTCTACCGGGTTACTATCCCCTCATCAGTAGTCCCCAGGATAGCGCGGGCTTCACGGATTCATCCTCGGAGCGCTCGCTATTCCCTGAAAAAGATGTGAGACGCCCAAGCCTATGGGAACCGGGTTAAGTTGCTTTAACAGATGACCAGGCACAGCTCCATGTCTGTCATGTGATAGCTCGATCCTTCCTTGAATGCTTAACTGGCCTTTCCAAATTTAAACCCTAAAATGTCAGGGCCCTACTCGATAAAGATCCCTGATATCTCGGGGCAAGCTGCACTTCCCCCGTCAACGGGATATTTTGCCTAATTCCGAATGCATATGCCGCCAGATCCGCACGGATAATTACTGTTCCGTAATTTCCGGCTTTCGGGCCGTAGGTGAGCTCACCACCTCCCTTATAAATATCAGCCGATGGTAACCCTAAGCCATTCATCTCGTTTCATCATCCCCTTTCTCCACGCTCCCTCGCAATTTCTGCCACCGAGCTCGCACGCTCCAAGAAAGATAAGGCCACCACCGGCCGCACTCGTCCTCGAGCTATCCAGCACCGCCATTAAGCATCGCTGTCACACCCGCGCTTCCCCATCGAGGGCCGTGACGTGACACTCAAGCCGCGCCACGCACCACCCTCACTTCGGACCTCAACTCCTTTGGTAAGCCTTTCTCAACCATTCAATTGAAACTCGCAACCTCTTCAATCTGATGCGTAGTCGCAGCTCATCCCCGCGCCTTTATTGGCCATCCAACTTTGCATAAGATTGCTTGCAAGCTTTTCGATCTAGATCCATTCCACCTTGTTCTTTCCGCCTGTCACATTAACACCCGGAAAATCCTCTTTTTCCAGCTAATCCCTCCACAATAAAGGTATGGGCAACCATCCATGTTCACCCAATTCACCTCAACGCGTAAGTAATTAACAATTTACTCAACCTCATCTGACACCCGGAAAGTCTTCCGCATTTAACATCGTAGTGCATTATCCGGGTTTCATTTTAGCCTTCAACGCCTTGACGTCTCCAGACTCGAATGATTTGATGTTCCGAATCTTACTCCATACATTTCCTGTCCCTTGCAGGTCAACTCCATGGCTCCTAAAAGACAAGGAAGACACCCGGCTTCTGCAAAGGCCTCTCAAACCACTTCCGCCAACTGGGGTCGGTCTTCAACGACAAAGGCCAAGCTAGATGGGATGGCCGAGTTAGGAATCCTTCCTTCTCAAAAGGAAATACACTGGAGGGCTCCTGGCGATGAGACCCGTCCCACTCCCATCGGGAACGAGGTAATTTGTTTTACCGAGCATGTGACCCGAGGATTTCGTCCTCCGGGTCACCCTTTTTTCCGGGAAATCTTGAGCCACTACGGCCTCCGGGTGTTCGACATAGGGCCTAACTCTATGCTGAACATCACCCACTTCATAGTTTTGTCCGAGTCGTACTTATGCACTCCACCAAACCTTGCTCTTTTTACCGAATTATTCCAATGCGAACCATGCCATGAGAGCGGTGACGGAACGCTTCTTACCTGCGGCGGGGTATCCATCCAGCGCCGCAAACACTCATTGATGCCACCTCTCAACCTGAACTCCAACGCCAAAAACTGGCAATTATCCTTCTTTTATTGCCACGACACTTCTCCGGATGGTGAGAGGAAACTACCGGGTTATTCGGAGAGCCTTCTCGAGCCCTCCGAGTCTTTCAGTGCTTTTGCATCTGATCTTGATAGGGAAGCGATTCAGCCCCTTCTGGCCAAACTAGCAGCTCTCTCAGCCCACGGCCTTCTTGGGCTCAATCTAATAAAGACTTGGGTAGACTTCCGGGTTCAGCCCAACTCGATTCGCTCGAAGCTGTTACACGAATATTCGGGTCACGTCACGGATTCCCTCCGCTACTCCACCAAGAACTTCCCTGCCGGTAACACCAACAAGACCATCAAGGGCTTCCTGATGGAGAGACTAGATGTTATAAAGAACACTGCCGGGTTACCCCCGTTTATTCGGGAAAATCCCGCCCCAGCGGTAAGACCTGACTCCTTTTTCTTATTCCAGTACTTTCGTCCGTTATAGTCTCTAACCACCACTTGTGTGTATTTGTTCACAGGATGACGATCCCTTCTGGAAAGTCGAAAACCCTCCTCCTTCTCAAGACCCCGAAGAGGAAACCGAGTCTGTTGATGATGATGAGGGTACTCTCCCATACCCTTTACACCTGCCTTTCATCTGTGTTATTTCTCTTATCTGATACTTACTCGGCTCTCAGGGTCGGGGGATGAAGAGGAGGAAGAAGAAAATGACCCGGAAGCCACCGAGTCTGACCAGGAGCCCCCAGTTGGAAACAAAAGGAAGGCTAGAGGGGTAGTTGAAAAGGTTCCCTTCTCTTCTATGTCTCGTGCGCCTTACTCCTTTGCTGCTATGCATGAACTTAACGAGCGATTATCACATTCACCCTTCTTGAAGGACCCTCTCCCGACTAAACGTAGGGTGACCCGGAATTCTCCGGGGGATGATCCCCTTAACCCGGGTATCTCCACTTCACCCACTCATCGAGCCAGTACCCCTCCAGCTCAACTTTCCCAATCTCCTCAACGTCATCCGTCTCCTAATCATCCACTTGCCGGGCGATTTCGCGTGCCGCAGCCAGTGCTCTTACCGACGTCATCCGCCTCCAGCGGCGAGCTTCCCCCGGATTATGCCGTGAACACCGGGTAAACTACCTTTACTTACATTTTCTCGTACTGGTTACCTTTCTTTTTTCCGTATATTCCATTGATCAATGTCTCCCTTCTTTTCTTCAGCGCCACAGTTACGCTGAGCGACCCGGATATCCCTGAATCAGAAGAGCAGGGAGAAGAGAAGCCTAGTGATGACATGGACGTTGAGGTTGAGGACGAGGCCGAGGACGGAAATGGAGAAGATCCTTTTAAGGACCCAATTCCACCAAAGACTGCATCACCCCAGCCCTCTGAAGAAGTGGACGAAGACATCATTTTGGAGACCAAGTCGGGCTCTCCTAACCCGGACGTTCAAACAATCCGGGTTTCGACCCCCAAACCCGGAACAACTCCTCCACAAGAGGGCCAATCCTCCGGCCCTTCTCAGCTTCGCCCTGAAGATATGACCTTTGCTCAAATGCTAGATGCCCTCCATACCTTGAAGGGCGACGAAGAAAACATACTAGATGCCTTAATAACCAGGCACGAGGTAATCCCGACTAATCATCAATTGTTTCCATACATAGTCCCCAAGTTCCGAGTAAATTACTAGGTAACTTGCTTGGAACTTTGTATAATGTTTCTGGCTGATCCCTCTTCATGCTTCTTTACAGGATTATGTTTCACAGTTGGAGAAGAAGCTGGCCAAGTCCACCAAGCGTATTGAAAAAGAAACGGCCCTTCGTGAAGCTGCTGAGACTGAGGCTCGCAGGTGCCAAAAGATGACGAAAAAGTACAGGAAGAGAGCTCACAGGGCTAAGGACAAACTTACAACTCTTTCTGCTCAAATTGCTGATGTTCACCGTACTGCGACTGGTAAGATTTTTAAATTTCACCTTTTTATGACTCGGATTGCTTTGATTTGAACAACTGCACTTGCTTGCCTACTATCTTTGCTCCTTTTGCCTTTTTTAGCAGGCCCACGTGATTCTGCCCCCGAAGAAGATGATGCTGCCAAGCTTAAAACCATCAAGAATACTCTTCGCCAACTTTGCAGCGGAGTCAGTTGGATACTTGACGAGTTGCGACTGCCGGGTGTCAGGCCAGATAACATGAAGAGATTACTGGAATGCTGCTCTACAATCCCCGAGTGGATTTGGCACTGGAAACGGTCCTCCTGCCGATTTGGGGTAACCCGGGGACTCGCGTTGGCTAAGGCCTACGCTCCCAAGCTAGAGCTGGCCAAACTTATGAGCGGATTCCCAGAGTTCAACTTGGATGGGTCCAAGTTTTTGCCAAAGGACTTCAAGGCTATTCAGAAAGAAGTCCGTCATCCGGCTAGTGTTATCGCTGATGCCCTAGAAATTGATGTGATTCTCCCGGCTTATGATGCTAATGACAAGGTTGTCAAGGCGAACCGCCCCCAGCCGTTCGATATGCTTGCCCGTTGGAGGGAGGAGGCGATCAAGATGAAGGAAGAAGCCGCCAAGAAGACCGAGGCCGACTCTGTTCCTGCAACTTCTGCTGCACAACCCGGGACTGCTGCTGACCCGAGTGGCGCCGCA
This sequence comes from Alopecurus myosuroides, assembly GCA_028641055.1. Classification (NCBI taxonomy): domain Eukaryota; kingdom Viridiplantae; phylum Streptophyta; class Magnoliopsida; order Poales; family Poaceae; genus Alopecurus; species Alopecurus myosuroides. The sequence goes on along the minus strand of CM054057.1, from coordinate 63,706,461 downwards.
ACTACCGGTGGCGACAAGGGCGAGGCCAAGATGGACCCTGCAGCTTGAAGTAATACCTATCATTCCACATACGTCAGCCGGCAAAGCATTGTTAAAACAGCTTTACTATTCGTTTAAGCAGAGCGCCTGTGCTCTTTTGATACTTTATGGCTTTTGTAATACTTTTATTTAAACTCCCGATGCACTTTGCGCCCCTTTGGGCTTTTAATGAATGTGTCTTTGCATTTGCTTGTTCTTGATATCCACTTGCTTTATTCTCGATACTTTATACTTACTTTTTTTTATACTTTCCTTAGCAAGACCCGTCCTCCGGGTGTCGTTGGCGTCCAGGGAACGGTTTTACACCTGAATCCCTAAGCTCCTGAGACCCGGATGCGTGGCTCGTTGCAATTTTATCGGCTGGATGATGCTGTTTCTTCCTTAGAGCTCATAAGTCCCCAGTCCGGGTTTCCGCGTCTAGGACACATGATTGTTTTTTTTTTTTTTTTCAAGGAAACGAATCGCCTGTCGCTGAATGCCCAAGACTTCAGGACAGCTTTTTATGAGGTTTGAAGTTATGCTTGATAATCGTTGAGTTTCCGGCTATCGGCCTTATACTCTGCATAACTTGTGGTTTAGATGACCCTTTCGACTATCTTGTACTATAAGCCGGCTTTCGCGTGGATACCATGTTGTTACATCAATACGAAAACGGGGTCAAGCAAGTCCCGTTTGGGTCTCATGACTGATGGTAATCGTAGGCGAACAAATCATGCCACTTTGTTGCGAGTCACATCGAGCTTAAGTAAGAATAGCCGAGAAATTTGGACTTCTTTGTCCGGTTATAAGATTGTAGCCGCACTCGTTTTTTCGAGTAGCCGACCCCTATAACTCATTGGCATCAAGGCCGGGTCTCTTTTGAGTTTGCAGCTGTGCTTGTAGGAGCAACCAGCCCTCAAGACCTGAATATGCACGCCGTATAAATAACAATTGCCTCTTTTCTTGATAATCCCCTTTTTATTTGATATGAGAAAATTAGGCCAGCAAGCCGCCTCATTAAAAACCCATCCAGTCCCCAAGGGTACCCCGGATAGGAAAAGAGTGCGTCTGAAACCTGCTGCCTGTTACATCGTTTTCTGCTAAGTATAGTACGGACGTAGCTGAGCCACGTTCCATGGTCTATCTCTTTCTTGCATAGGTGCAGTAGTGTGGGCAGTATCGTTGACTGTAGCCGATTCTTCTCTTGCATCTATCAAGTAATATGACCCATTATGTAGACTCCGACTTACGATGAACGGTCCTTCCCACGGTGGCGATAGTTTGTGCTTTCCCTCGTTTGTCTGAACCAAGCGCAGGACCAAGTCTCCCTCCTGGAAGACCCGGCTTTTCACCCGCCGACTATGATATCTTCGCAAATCCTGCTGGTATATGGCTGACCTTTCCAAGGCTTGCTCTCTTTGCTCTTCTAACATATCCACAGCGTCTTGCCGGTTCTTCTCGTTCTCCACTTCGACATAGGCTGTCACTCTTGGTGAGTCATGAATGATGTCGCTTGGTAATATTGCTTCTGCGCCGTAGACCATGAAGAAAGGTGTCATCTGGGTGGATCGGTTAGGCGTAGTATTGATACCCCAGACCACGGAAGGAAGTTCTTCAACCCATGCCCCGGCGGCCCTGACACAAGGAACCCTCAGTCGTGGTTTCAATCCTCGAAGTAGCTCTTGGTTCGCCCTCTCCACTTGCCCGTTGGCTTGCGGATGTGCCACTGATGCTACATCAAGCCTGATTCCGTTGCTGCCACAAAATTTTTCCATCTCTCCAAGGGACATGTTGGTTCCATTATCGGTGATTATACTGTGGGGATATCCAAACCGGTATATAATTCTTTTCAGGAACTTGACTGCTGTGGCTGCTTCACAATTGGTGACCGGCATAACCTCCACCCATTTGGTAAATTTATCGATAGCCACTAAAAGATGTGTTTTCTTGCAAGGTGACATGTGGAAGGGACCAACCATGTCCATACCCCAAACAGCGAACGGCCAAGTTAATGGGATGGTCCGTAACTCCATAGCCGGCACATGAGTTTGGCGAGCGTACCTTTGACATCCGTCGCACCTTGCCACTATCCGCTCCGCATCTGCTAGAGCCGTGAGCCAGAAGAACCCATGCCGATAGGCCTTGGCCACAAGGGATCTTGTGGACGCATGATGCCCACAATCGCCTTCATGGATCTCCTTAAGGATCTGTCGGCCTTCTTCCGGTGTCACACAGCGCAAAAAGACTCCTGCTGCGCTTCTCTTGTACAACTCCCCATTGATAATAGTATATCCTTTTGCCCGCCTCAGGATTTGCCTTGCTAATACTTCTTGTTCTGGCAGTTCGCCTCGTGATAAGTAGGCCAGATATGGCTCTGTCCACTCGGGCACAGCACGTATTGTGGCTACAAACTCCACATCCGGGTCTCGATTCGCGAGTTCTTCCTCAGACTCGGATTTTACTGATGGTCGCCATAGCTCGTCCAGGAAAACATTAGGTGGAACCGGCTCCCTACGCGAGCCGAGTCTGGCGAGTGCGTCCGCTGCCTCATTTTTTCTTCTGTCTATGTGCTCTACTTCATACCCGGAAAAACACCCGGCAACCTTATCAACCTCCCTGCGATATGCTGCCATAGTGGCATCCTTTCTATCCCAGGTTCCTGATACCTGCTGCACCACAAGATCTGAGTCCCCAAAGCATCGTATCCTTCTAATGTTCATCTCCTTGGCTACCTTCAAGCCATGCAGTAGAGCCTCATACTCGGCCACGTTATTTGAACAATCAAAGTGAATCTGTAGCACATAACTTAGTTTGTCCCCCTTTGGCGACGTGAGCACCACTCCAGCTCCTGACCCCTCGTACTGCTTTGATCCATCGAAGTGCATGGTCCATGACTCGGAATTTGGAACTGTGGTAGCCATTCCGGTGTGCGTCCAGTCGTTAACAAAATCAACCAAAGCCTGTGACTTGATTGCCGATCTAGGCTCGTAGCTGATATGATAATCCCCCATCTCTATCGCCCATTTGGCTATTCTTCCCGTTGCATCCGAGTTTCTGATGATATCCGACATTGGTATTGAACTAACCACTGTTATGGGATGTTCTTGAAAATATGGCTTCAACTTCCGGCTGGCCATAAAGACCCCAAACACCAACTTTTGCCAATGTGGGTAACGCTGCTTTGCTTCCGATAACACCTCGCTGACATAATAAACCGGCCTTTGGACCGGGTAACCCTTCCCATCCTCCTTACGTTCTACGACAACTACTGCGCTGACGGCCTTGGGACCGGCTGCCACGTATAATAGCATAGGTTCTTTAGGACCTGGCGCCGCTAGTACTGGTGCTTCAGATAATTGCTTTTTTAGTGCTTCAAACGCCTCATCTGCCTCCTGATCCCATACGAACGTATCTGATTTCCGCAAAAGCCGGTACAAGGGTATTGCCTTTTCTCCAAGCCTGGATATGAACCGGCTCAAGGCTGCTACGCAGCCCGTGAGCTTTTGAACATGCTTCAAATTTTCCGGTTTCTTCAAACTCTGGATGGCCTTGATCTTGTCCGGGTTTGCCTCGATTCCTCTCTCGGAGACTATAAAGCCGAGTAACTTCCCGGCCGGAACTCCAAATACACACTTCGTTGGGTTGAGCTTCATCTGATACCTTCTCAAGTTTTTAAACGTCTCCTTTAAATCATCAATGAATGTCTCTGCCTTCCGGGTCTTAATAACCACGTCATCTACGTATGCGTGCACGTTGCGCCCAATTTGATCCTCGAAGCACTTCTGGATACACCGCTGGTAAGTTGCACCCGCGTTTTTCAATCCAAACGTCATGGTTTTGTAGCAGAAGGCCCCAAATGGGGTTATGAACGACGTTTTCTCCCAATCTTCCCTCTTGAGTTTAATCTGGTGGTATCCCGAATATGCGTCTAGGAAGCATAGCAAGTCGCTTCCGGCTACCGCGTCTATGATTTGGTCTATCCTTGGCAGCGCGAACGGATCCTTTGGGCAATGCTTATTGAGGCTCGTGAAATCGATGCACATCCTCCATTCATTTGTCTTTTTCATCACAAGAACCGGATTTGCTAACCAGTTAGGGTGGAATACTTCCATGATAAAGCCTGCGGTTAACAGTCGCGCTATTTCCTCACCTATAGCTCTTCTCCTTTCTTCATTCATTTTTCTCATACCTTGCTTCACAGGCCTGGCCTTGGGATCCACATGCAAACTGTGCTCCGCCAACTCGGTGGGGATACCCGGCATGTCGCTGGGTGTCCAGGCAAATACATCCGCATTTGAACGGATGAACTCTACTAGAGCCTTTTCTTGCGCATCCTCTAAATTGGACCCTATAGTGAACTGTTTGGTGGGGTCTCCTTCCACAAAATCTACTTTCTTGGTGTCTTGAGCCGCCTTAAACTTTACTCTTTCGTCTTCGGCATCTGGTCTTCTCAATGCTGTACCATCATCCGGATCCACCTGAGACCGGTAATACTGAAGTTCCTCCTTCCTGCAGGCTTGCTCGGCCATTACTGAATCTCCCTCATCGCATTCGGCTGCTATATCCCGGCTTCCGTGGATAGTGATGGTCTGCTTGGGGCCTGGCATCTTTAGTTGCAGATATACGTAGCACGGCCTAGCCATGAACTTAGCGTAAGCCGGCCTTCCGAACAGAGCGTGGTAGGGGCTATGCAGCTTGACTACTTCAAACGTGAGCCACTCCACCCGATAGTTATCTACCGATTCTCCAAAGGCTACTTCCAGTGCAATTTTTCCTTCGGGGCGTGCCGAATGACCCGGCACGATCCCGTGGAACACCGTCGAACTTTTTTGTAGCTGGGACTCCTTGAGGTTCATGCGCAAGAAAGTTTCCCAATATAGGATGTTGATGCTGCTTCCTCCGTCCATCAACACCTTTTTCAGTTCGTAACCATTGACCTGTGGCGAAACTACTAACGCCAAGGTCCCGGGGCGCTCTATTCCTTCTGGATGATCTCTCCTGCTCCACGTTACCTCTTGCTCTGCCCATCTCAAGTATCCCGGAGGGCTCGAGAAGGCTGGATTCACTGTTTGTTTCAACGCCCTTTTGTCCCTGCTGGAAATCCCTGTAACATGCACATGATATTGTCCTTTCAAATTGAGCGTACGTACCATGCCGATGAAGATACTGATTTGGCCGATTGACACCATGGATCCGGATTCGAAGTGATCCGGCTCCAACTCCCATCCGGAATTGTCCACTATCTTTTCTCCTTCGTCATTGGAGTAGATCTCGCCGATGACAAAGTTCTTCATGTTCTTCCGAGCTTCTCCCGTGATGTAAACACCTTTGGACGCAGGCCCCACGGTGGGCGCCAACTGTCGTGGGATAATCACGGCAGATGTTACCTGGGGTAACTGATCTTGGGGCAAGTCGACACAGGTATTCGGGAGAGGGTTTAGCTCAAAGGAAGATATGGCGAAAGCGATTTAAGAACCGGAGAATAACTCGCCGGATCTCGATATCAATAATGCTGGATACTCGATAACAGGTATTACAACTATGACTTGAATCTCTCAGGCTAAACCTAGGGGTTGGTTTATATAGCACTCATACCCCCCTGGGCCTGCCTTACGGAGTGCTCTCTGAGTCCTACTCGAACTCTACATACAAATCCTAACTTTCCTTACCGTAACCCACAATCCGGGTTACGAACCTTACAAGCCCTGGGCCTTCCAGAAGTTTCTTTGTCTCCAGCCAGATTGGGCCCAGCCGTCGCTTGGGCCGGATCACACCCGGGAGTTAGTCTACCGGGTTACTATCCCCTCATCAAATCAAATCACCGTTCACTCCCCGGGATCTCAAATGTTGACTTCCAAGATAAGTAAGAACAATCCAATTCTAATGGGAGGCCACATATTCCTCGTTACTCTCATGTTGATGATTCTGACATTGATGTTATTCTTGGTGTTGCATTGATGTCAATAACTCTGTTCCACCCTTATTACAGATAGTCTATTCTCCAAATGAATCAAATTCTATCCAGCTATACACCCTCCATACAAAACCTATACCTCTACTAATATTGTTCCGGTGGTTTCCAAATTCCCTGACGTCTATCCAATGTGCACGATGTGTTTCACGTGTCACATCTCAAGTGGATCTTCCCAAGAAGTTCCGGACCTTCTCTTTTCTCAGTAGGAATCTCGGGGCGCGATTCCTTCAAGGGGGGGCGTTTTGTAACATTCCAAGTATGAAAACCATCCCCTTAGAATGTTTGTTTCATGTTTATTAAGGTATTGCATCATGTCATCATGTTGTTGCATTTGTTCCTTTTGTTTTGCATCTCTTATTCTTTGTTTTCACAATGAAACTCAAACAATTTCAACTGCTTTGTTTTCATACTTGTTCTGTTACAACTTTTGAAATAGAAATCTCAAATAAAAAACAACCCAATTGTTGTCTTATTTTTCAATATTGATCAACAAATAAAATGGTCCTTTTATTTCAATTAAATAGTTTCCAAGTTGTTTTCAGACTCAAACTCAAATTCAAACAGCACCTTATTTGGAAATCATGAAAATCTCCAAACCAATCAAACTCATTTTAATCACCTTAATCAATAGGGTTCACCCTATTAAAACCTTTGTTTTCAATATTATTATATTTAATAACAAAATACCCTAAATTTGAGCTAATTCCAAACAACACCAAAATTCACATGTTTTTGAAAAACCAAAGTTGACATTTGGTAGGCCTTGACCTAATTAACTCACAGTAAATTTTTCCCAATTTTTTGCAACTCTAAATCTATCTATTCCTTCCAATTTCTTCTTGCTACAAAAAAAAGAGAGAAAAACAAAATAGAAAAAAAGGAGAGAGAGGAGCGGCAGCAAGCCCAGCCCACTTTCCCTAAGGGCCCGTACCCCTTCATCCCCTTCCTCCGTACGCAGGTGACGTCCTCCATGGACAGCGACCTGCGCTGTCACCTCCTCCACCCGATTCTCCCTCCCCCTCCTATATATCTATCCCCAATCCGTGGAGAAAACCCTAGCCTAGCCCTAACCCTAGCCCCAGCCGCCACCAATCTCTCCTCTTCCTCCCCTCCATCTCCCTGCCACTTCTCTGAAGTTTCTGAACCATGCAACCACCGAAAAAACAGCCCTTTTGGCCTCCGTTGATCGCCGAAGCTCCGGTCCTCCTCTGGCCAGGGAGGGGGCGGGAATGGAAACGCCGAGCCAAGGGCTCCCTCTCCCCCCCCTCGGCTTGGACCGTGGCTGCCCGGAGCGCCGCCGCCGTCGCCTCCTTCCGGCGACCACTCCTGCCTGCTCTCTGCACCGACCGCTCCCTGATGTCCGCCCCGACTCCCTCCTCCAACGAGCGCTCAAGGTGAGGCCGCTCCCCTCCTTCCTCTCGCCCCTCTACCTCCTCCCCTAGCGGCCGCTCACCCCCCCTCGCCATATCCGCTCGGGATCCCTCCGTCGAGGTGCAGCCATGGAACGTACAGGTTCAGTACGTGCAGTTTTTTTTGGTTCAGAGAAAAAAATCCCGCCAGCCATACCATATCCACCCCCGCAGCCCTTCCTAGCCACAACAAATCGCATAGCCTACCTGGTTCTGTCCCTGTGCGCGCGCAGCGAACCCTCAGGTCGCGGGTTCGAGTCCCGCACCCCCACCTTTTTGCTGTTATTTTCGTTTGGTTCAGAGTGGTTGTCTGAACCTTATCCCCCTCGCTGCTCCCATCCTAGCACCACACAGAGAAACATCCCACTGGTTAGGTCCCTTTGGTGCAGTTAGGAGGTGAGGGGATCGAGTCCCCCCCTCTCCCAAATAAAACAAACTTTTATTTTTGCAATGTTTTGGTCACAGAACTTCCTGGTAATCACCCATAGGCCCCTGGAAATTAATCTAGCCCCTGCAAATATTTTTTTCCAAGTCCCTGGTTCATTAAAAAAATGGCAGATTTGCACTATATCTTGTAAATTGCATAAGAAAATCATTGTAACTCCAATTTTAACTTTTTAAATATGTTTTCTGTCCCAAATTAAATGTTCTTTCCAAATATAAAATTTGTTTACTGTTTTGAATATTTTAAATTGGTGAAACATTTGAATTCTTGTTAAATTCACTTAAACTTGCAAAATTCATAACTTGAGCATAAAAATTCCAAATTCCACAAACTAAATATGTTTTCCAATCAACTTTTCATGTACTTTCCAAATATAAATTTGGTTTGATGTTTTGAATAATTTAAATTGCTGAAAACAACTGTTTCTTGTTTATTGCATTTAAAATTGCCAAAATAATAACTTGCTCATTTTAAACCCAATTTCCACAAATGAAATATGTTTTCCATGCAAAATTAAACCACCTTTCCAAATATAAAATTTGTTTCATGTTTTGAATAATTAAAATTGGTTGAATGATTTAAACCTTGTTTAAATAATTTAATATTGCTAAATTTATAACTTGATCAAAACAAATTCTTTTGGGACATGTAAAATATGTTTTCAAACCATAAAAGCATAAAATTTTCAAATATGAACTTCACTCAATGTTTTGAACAAATAAAAATTCAAATAAGTTCATATTTGAATTAAATTCATTTAACTCTTGCTTAAACTTGTTTAATTCATAAATAAATCATTTGAAATCCTTTTTCAACAAGTGAAACATGCAATCCACCTAAAATTTTGTGTTCTTATCAAATATGAACTTTTTTATCTATTTTGAACAATTTAACTTGATGAAAACCACAAATACTTGTGTGACATGTTTAAGTAACCAAACTTTCCAAACTTAATAAATGATTTCCAAACCTTGTTAAATTCCTTTTCCACTTGCATCTTTTGTTGTTATTTTGTTGTTATCATCATGCATGCATCATGCTAACAACTTTCACGTAACAATAAATTGTAAATCATTTGTTCCACTTAATTCATGGACCCTTCCCATATGCAACTCAAAATTGCATAGGGGTCCATCTTAATTGTGTTACATGCCACTTAGTTTATTTGATGCAACCATTAACTTGCCATGCATCATCTTGATTGTGCACAATGCCATGATAATGATTGTTTATATTTCTGCCTTGTTTGTTTGCTTCTTCTCGGATAAACGACGACGTTGAGACCGACGATACTTACGACACCCCTTCTAAGGAGTTAGCTCAGTACCAGGCTACTGGGTTTGCAGGCAAGTTATCACTCACATGAACCATCGTGTTCCTTTCAACATTGATTACCGATACTTTCCGTTGTTCTTTCCTGCTAGCCTTAGTAGTAGTTGTTTTCTGTTACGAACCCATCACATGAATCCCTTAACCTTGATATTTCCTCACCTCCCCTCCTATCCCCCCTTTGGTTGAGCCAGTGTCTTACTAGCATGCTTAGGTTGCTTTTGCTCGAGTCTGTTACCCGTTACTTTCTGTTACTATTTCTTTTACGTTGTGGGGGCTCGATGTTTAATCAATCAATCATGCTAATGCTATTGTTAAATAATAATTTGATGATAAGGCACCGGCAGGAGGCCCTGTGTGGTTTTGAGGCCTGCTAGTGTCGACCCTAATAGGAAAAGGGTCTTGTCTACTGATCCATGATGAGCGCACTAACCGCATGTGGGAAGCGAGTATGGGCGCCCCCCTCAACTTGACCTGATTCGCATCTCGTCCAAATCGCCTCATTTAGTTCGTGTTTTCCATTTGCCGCATGCATGCTTTTGCGAGCCCAGGCCAGGGTGGAACTTTCATAGTCGGCATATAGGGGGACACGTTCTTAGAGTGCTATGAGGGTCCATTTTCTTCTGGGCTCGATTAGCCGTGCGCCCAAGGTGCTTTGGGCTTGATGCGAAGAATGGTTGGTTGTGTTGAGTGCCCCGCTTGGTGGAAGGGCCTTTCCATCTGGCGGGTTATTCATGCGTGTACGGCCAAATTGGTGCAACCCTGCAGGGATAATCTTCTCGAGAAGCCGTGTTTTCCGCGGTTATGGATTACTTGGTGAAAGTACTGGCTAACAAGTACTCAGGACAAGTTAAACATAATGATCAAACATGTTACACCCAATGATTAATAACTTGACTAGTAATAGGTTGATGACACAATAACTTGATTCACCTTTAATACAACTGTGTGAGTTATCCTCGGATTGCTTCTTTGGATAAGGGGCGAGATCCAGGATGGGTTTGTTTGAAGTTATCTTTCAGTTGGTTACAATCCTCGATCTTATCTCCTTTCTGTTAGCCGGAAGTGGTAGAATCTCTGTAGATGGTTAGTGCAGCCAGTTGCAGCATCTTTTATATCCCCTCTCTTCCGTTGAACCCAAGGCATCTGTGCTTGGTGTTGACGGGTTACACTTTGGTGAATTGTGAGTCTTCCTTGCCAGTACGTTTATGTACTGACCCCTTTGGGGCTGTGGTTTCCGCAGACCGACGTTTCCGAGGATCTACATGGTGGCTGCTACGTGGATCATGACGAGACTGCTGACGAGTAGATAGCGGACCCGGGCAGGATCCGAGACTTCGTGGATGGGCTCCGTCTGTTTGTTCCCGGCCTCTTAGGCCTATTTGGTTCTTGTCTGTAGTCAGACATGTTGAATGCTTCCGCTGTATTGTAATGATGTATTGTTGGGGCAGGTGCCCTCTGAATGATTGTGTTTGCTATCTCTGCTCTAATGAGAGCCATTTGCAAGTTATTTCAATCTTTTGTGTCGTAGAGATCTGTTGTGATATCCTTTGTTCAAAGCTGTTGACGTACCATGTGTGATTGGTATGAAGTACGTCGACAGTAGTGCCTTTGGTCTCTAGTGGATAGTTTACATCGACGATGGAATAGCTGGGCTTGTGTTGTCGCGCATAAGCGCAGGCCTACCAGGAAGCTGGGACGTGGGAGCAGTTATGCCCCATAATCCAAGCATCTGCTATCCAGTTCGGCCCGATGAGTATCCCCTAGAAATCAGGGTACGACAGAGGACCCATGGAAACATGTGGTGGTTGCTCAAAGAGCGAATCTTAGCGAGATTGAGAAGGACCGTGTCCTTCAGAAACTTGCCGAGATAGATAGCTACATCGGTTTTCCTTTCGTGCATCGCATCACCAATACTAACATCTCCAATGGACATGTCATGGTATGTTTCTTAACACTTTCTTATTCCTGTAGTTGCTTATGTTATAATGTGGCCGGTATGTGACTTTGTGCTTTTATTCTATCTTGGAATTGTGTTCTAGAAAATACCCATGGCGGTAGCGGACAGTGCTGGCATGGAGCCCGGTACCATTGGAGTACGCCGTGGAGAATCCGGACATGTCACCGCAGTTCCGATCACCAGGGATAATGCTGATGGTCGGGTCATCCTCAACTCTCAAGCATGGAGGCGTTCCATTCCGCAAGAGTTGGTATGGCGGTTGGACGAGCTATTCTGATCACCATGAGGAATAGTGACGTCCCCAACTTGGACATGATGATGGTCATCCACTACATCAGCCCGCTAGAGCTGTAGATGACGAGTTTAATTAAATTAGAACAAATAATTATTTCCATCTCACTAGCTAACTCCTGGATTTATTAGTAGCATGGTTCTTTTCGAGACTATGTAATTTTGTTAAACTATGTGTTGATGATCGAGACTATGTGTTGATGATCGAAAATATTTATGTTATAAAACTTAATTGTGTCATTTTGCTGTTATTCTGTCAGCTTGATACTTATTCTGTCATTTTCCTGTAATTCTGTTATTTTGGTTTTTCTTTTATTTTTTGATACAGCAAAACCATACCCCAGGCGAACAGTACACAGTACCCCAGACGCATCTGTACCCCAGGCGCACAGCGCTTGTTCGCCACAGGTAAGAGTTTTACCCCAGGCGCAGAAGGTGTATTCGCCTGGGGTATGCGAACTTACCACAGGCGCATTTTGTTATTCGCCTGGGGTAAGCCATTACCGCTGGCGATGTGGTCCCAGGCGAACCGCAATTCGCCTGCGGTAGCCTAATTTGGTGCGCCTGCGGTAGCCTTTTCCCTAGTAGTGTACTTGTTTTCTTTTCAACATTGAATACTTGGATTAGTTGGACAATTATACAAGTTCGAAAACTTATATTGTTGAGATTGTTTCCCTTCCACTTTTTTTTTGGATGTCCTGTCATGCTTGGACAATTTGTTTTGCATGAGCTCAAGTAGATGATCAAGACACATCGTCACAGAAACTGCATATTGAATTACAATTCAAAGTTGTCCAATAGATGAAAACCCAATTTTAGGGAGGCTCCTTCTCCTCCTCTCCTCCGCGCCGCCTTCGGAGGACGCTGACCGGCAAAGGCCACGCATCGGACGTCGATGGTGCGGGATATTCTCGCGGCGACGACGAGATATTGGGTTGTGGATCTCATCAGCGTCAGCGGTGCGCTGTGCGCGCATGGTCGGCAACGTCTAGGCGTGTGGCGGTGGCGCTAGGCGAGTGGAGGCGGTATGTTCATGGCGGATATCTGGTTAGGTCTGGGATGTCCTCGCATCCCGATCTGACGCAACTCCGGGGAAACTTGATATCTCTTTTGGGATCGAACGATGGCGGCGCGCACTTGAGGGCATCATTTTTGAGGTCGCACCGGTTGGAGGGACTAGTGGTGGTGATGCCGAGGGCGTGGCAGCCTCGTTTCTTCGGTCCATCGGATATATTGAGCGGGGTTTGCATCAGCTTGCGGCGGGGAGGTGGTGGTTGTCGGCAGTCGTTGCTACGGCAGCGCGGTTGCCTGCAGCCGGTCTAGCGGCGGGATTCTGGCCGCAATCTGCTGACTGCGGCGCCTCATGATAACGTAGGATTTTGCTGATGGGGCAGCAGCCCGCTTTCTTCGATGGTGGCGGCCTCCATGGTCATGTAGTGGATGATGCAATGGCCGGATCTTCGTAGTGGTGATAGTCTCCAGCTATGTGTGTCACGGTCGATGGCCGTATGGGACGTCCTCTTCTCTGACTATGGAGTTTCGAGGCCGGCGACTGTATGGTACGTGATACGTCGAACACGTATCTCCTGTTCCGAACACTTTTCCTATTGTGTAGTTATATGCATGCTATTATGCTTGTGGTAAACATACTTATTTTCTTTTCGACCTTGAATACACAATATTTGAGTTAGTTGGACAATTATACATATTCGAAAACTCAAATTGTTTGACTTTGTTTCACTTCCGCTTTTTTTGGATGTCCCGTCGTGCTTGGACAATTTGTTTTGCATCAGCTCAAGTAGTTGGACAAGACACATCGTCAAAGAAACTGCATACTGAACTACAAATCAAAGTTGTCCAATCGATGAAAACTGTCAAGTTGTGTAATTTTAAAATCAATTTAAAAGTGTAAATGGGCAATACTCTAGAGTAAGAACACACTTCCTCTAAAAAAATTCCACCAATAATTTTCAGAGAAACATTCTTTGGGAGAAATTCAAATTAGTTATCCATCGCATAGCTAACCGGTCACGTCGCTCCCATGTGGGCGGCTGATCCGCATCCCCTCCGTCCCACCCAACCGCCGCCATTGGAGGAAGCTACCGGGGGGAGGGGGGCATAACACCCCACGTGGTGTTTGGTGGCTGACGGTTCCTCGCCTCCACGGTCCAAACACAACATCAGGTTTCGGGAGAAATGTGTTCGTCTGCCCTGGATGGCTAGCACGGGCGGCGGCAATGGGTTCCTCCGGTAGTGGCCAGAAGCAGTGGCTGCATGTGGAGCCGCTGGCTGCAGCATGCGGAGGGCCAGGGGGTGGCTGGATCCTCAGTGAAGACAGATGTTCGAGCACGGCTGACGAGGTTGTGACGCGCGAGGGATTCGGGTCCTTGTTCTCGCGTGGCGGTTCCTGTTGTGGTACGTACGACGAGAACGGCTGACACAGCAGTGAGTGCTCCCCATAGAGCTCGGAAAATCGTGGCGGTGGCCCCTCTTCTTCGACAGTGCATACCAGGCTACAGAGCATCCGAGCTTGGAGAAAGAGTTCAAGAAAAAAGAGCCTGAAGGCATTGTACATGGTACCTTACGAAGTCGAGAGCATGCGCACGTCGAAACGTGTGGGGATAAGAAACACACTCAGTATTACTCGCGCGATTACTACCGTGATTTCGCCGGCGCTTTCTCTTGTGGGCCAACTGGGATATCATTCAGTGATGCATCCCGTATGTTTACATTCCGTCTTGTTCGCGATCGCTATAGGTAGTCCTGCTTATATATCCTTCGCTTACATCACGAGATGTATTTGGTCTTTTTGCTCCCTCCAGCAGTCAGTAAGTGATCTGACAATTCTCAAAGAAGAAAAATGTAATTGTTTTGCTCCTCAACCAATTACGTTTCGTCTAGTAGTGTTTTCATTTTTTTTCCCTTCTTTCATTTCTTTTCATTTTCCATTTCGTCCTACTTCTTTTTTTATTTTTCCTAATTTAGTTTGTTCTGTTCCATCGGGATCACCACTAGGCCATCACCCACCAGCCTTCACAAACAAAGTTCAGCCCAAACTGATGAAAGTCTGGTCCAGCCTGATGCACAGTTCTTTACGGATGGTAAGTGCTACTTAAAAGAAAAATTGCCCGCAATTATGTGCATCATGGTGGGTCTATTGGTCTCGGTCCATTGGTGTGTCTCATTAAGTCGGAAATTTCTTTCGATGGAAGGTGATGTCCCGTGGATAGCGAGATGATTGTCGTGACTTCGTAAATCTCAAGACTTGAATCGTCGGTTCAGTTTCTCGGAGGTGCTCGTTGGTATAGGGTGTGCGTTCGTGCTACGTAGAGTGTTCTCTCTTGTATGTGATTGTCTCAAATAATGTTCTATAATAAAAATATAATAAGTAGTATAAAATTTAAATACGCGAGAAAAATTCTTGACTGCTAGCCAAACACTAATTTGTAGCATGTGAAACAAAACCATGGGTAGTAGACTAATAATTTTTCTAAGAAAGAGAAATAAAGTTTAAACAGGCGAGAAACAAATCAAATCTACTATCAGAACACAATTTCAGTCTAAGAGAAACAGACTGAAATATTACTCATGATTCAAATCACAACTATAGGTGGCACACGATCCACATATTCTTTTCCGATTGAAGAAAGAGTTAGTATCCTGAAGCATAGCTGGCTGGCTTCTTTAGAAAGGCTTCGCGCGCGCTCGGATGGCGGACGCAGCTAGCTGCAGCCGATTGAGTGGTACAGAGCAACGAGCTACCCAGCACAAGGCTTTGCGCGCGCTCGGAACTGTGCTTTTCGACTGGAGGACGCAGCTAGCTGCTGTCGATTCCGTCAGTGTACAGAGCGACAAATTACCCGGGACAAGCTTTCTTGCACCACAAACAGGAACCCCTTTAGCAGGGTGCGCCAGTAGCGAGGCGGTCCTGTTCACCTGTCTTGTACCCACAAAATTCCCTTTCTATAATTCAAATCGAATGTTTCAACGTGCCCAATAGTTTTTCATGCTTTATAGCTTTCTGTTACCCGGGACAACCTAGTCATTTTGCTACCTTTGGGCGATTTTTTTCGTTTCATCTGTCTCACACAGATTTTTGCGAGTGCGTGCAGTGGTGCTTGCGTACTTCATTCTTTATGTAATGCGACTATCTGGTATGTCCAAAGATTGCGGTTAACTTATAGCCATGTCTTGAGCATAGCTAGCACAAACTAGCAAGAAGAACATGTGCATTCAATCAGTCAACACATTGTGTCGTGGATTATTATATTAACTGATGTGCCGCTTCTTTCAACAAAGGACACATTAATTGCTGTTGTCTCTTTCAACCAACGACGTCATATTCGTGCAAAATCCGACTACGTTGCATATGATATCTATCTATCTCTTTCAACCAACGACGTCATATTCGGGGGAGTCCACACCTATGTCCAGCGGATAGGCGCACCCCCACCGGCCAGCTCCCGACGATTCCCTCCCCAGCGAGCTCGTCAGCCACCCCAGAAGACAATGTCTACCTCGGCTGATCCAGGGTGCTGGCCACGCATCCGCACTACCACAGAACTACGAAGAGAGGGAGATAGGATGCAGTTTGGTGAGGAACTTCGTGGAGTGGGCTGAGTCGGTTCTCTCCGCGTCCTTATTTAGAGAGACGAGCATGGCCGCGGCCTAATCGAGACGACAAGGCGACAACCAAAGACATCTATGGCAGTTTGGCTGATTGGGGAAGACGAGGACTGCATTTAGACCGGGCTGCTGATGTGCCTCATGGTGGAAGGAGGAGAAAAGAGAGAGAGAGAGGAAAAGAGGGGATTGTTTCTAGATTGGGGGCCAACAAGTTTTCCATAGATTCTGGTTTGTCAAATTGTTGCCTACTAAATATATAGTAGTTGCTCAATTTAGCTATTTATGTTGCTTAACATCCGATAGTAGTTGATCACCGATATTTTTTTTAGTTATTTGAAGTTGCACACCGCTATTGCGAATTTCCTTCTCGCTGTTGTGGAAGTTGCTTCCTAACGTATAAATTTGTTTTCTCGCATCTAAAATTGTTTAAAAGAAAGGTGTGACTTGTATACCGCTACGATGATGTTTGTCTACATCTACGGTGAAGTTATTTACCAATGTCGTAAAAATTTCCTACTATTTGTTTGTAGAAAATTCTATCATTAGTAGAAAAGTTGAGTATTAGCGTGGTTACTTGGAGTCATTTCTTTTTTTATTGAAAAAATCGGTTATTATATCATACCTAGTCTTTTTTTTAAGAGATTGAAATTATTAGAGTACGTCGATTTTATCTAAAAAACTTCAATAATTAAAGAGTTTTTTGTTATTTTAGCCCGGCTAAGGTACTTTATTTTCATGGTTGGTGGAAATTCTCATTGCGTCGCCTAAAAATTCTAAGGGTGGCAAAAAAAATTACCACATCGTAGCACATCAAAGTTTCTAATTGCATCATTTCACATTAGAATTGCATTGTTGCACATCAGAGTTGCTCCGCTGCACATCCGAGTTGCGTTGGTGCACATCCGAGTTGCGTTGTTCATGAACTTCTGCTTGATGAAAGACCAAGGAGGAAGGTTATAGATGCATAGAGTCACGGCCCAGGTGATATGACTGGAGATCCGCTCTCCAAAAGGATTCATGTCATCTGTACTTAGAAAAAACCTTAAGTTCCTTGTGTCGCCTGCAAAATATTTGAACTCTATGTCGATATTTCTCCACTGCAACCCATCAGCGAGGTGTCTCAGCATCCTGTCTAACATACATTCCTCTTTGTGCCATCGAAACAACTTGGCATAATCTTTGTTTCTAAGCAAACGTTTCAACTGTGGTATTATAGGAATATACCACATCATCTTGGAAGGAACCCTCTTTCGAGGGGCATCACCCTCAACATCACCAGGGTCATCCCGTCTGATCTTATACCGCAGTGTAGTGTATACCATGAATGCATTTAAATTCTCGTACTCCTGACCGCGATAGAGGATGTAGTCATTAGGGCATGCATGTATCTTCTGAACCTCTAAACCTAGAGGGAAGACAACCTTATTTTCTTTGTACGTACTGGCGGGCAATATGTTGTCTTTTGGAAGCATATTCTTCATCATTTTCAGCAACTATCAACACTCTTACCAGATAAACCATACTGTGTCTTCCATTGCAGCGACTCCTGTGTGCTACCCAGATTTTTTAGACCATTTTTTCAAGTTGGGTACAACAATGTTTTGTGATCCTCTAACATGTGATGCAACTTCTCCCTCTCCTTTTCACCATCATAGTCTCTCCGTGCATCAGCAACGGTCTGACCAAGATCATCGTGTGCCTCTTCTTCAGCTTCCTCTTGAGCTTACCCCATGAAAGTATCACCGTATTCAGGGGGATAGTTGCCATCATCCTCTTATTCGTCACTATGTTCCATTATAACCCCTCTCTCTCCGTGTTTGGTCCAAAAATTATAGCTGGGCATGAAACCATACCGAATGAGGTGGTTGTGAAGGATCTTCGAGGCAGAGTAATTGTTCTGATTCTTACAGATACTACATAGATAGAATACAAAACCATTCCACTTGTTTGCATCAGCCACACGGAGGAAATCATGCATGCAATTAATGAACTTGCCAGAGCATCGGTTAGTACCATACATCCATTGCCGGTGTATTTTCATTATTGTATAAGTATATCAAATGCAATCACGATGCTAAAATTAGTAAATGACCGGCGGAGCCCACTCTCGGACATGCCCGACGGAGTACATGCCTTGGTCGTTGTCCTTGAGACAAAGGTGAGGACGCATCGTCGCCGAAAACAAATTCCTATGAATCTAAAAAAAATCTAGATCTATTTAGGTTTAGGTGCTAACCTCTTGGAACACTTCAATAGAAGAGGCGACACCAAATATTTACCAATCATGGACAAAATAGGGATAAAATCGAGCTTTGTGGTAAAAAACAGAGGATAGCAAAGAAGATGGCTAGCTCGGGCATTTCATCTAACACCTCGAGTGCATAGGAAATGAACAACAAAGTAGCACACACCTCTCACTTCCTAAATGGAAAAACATATGAGAGGGGGAAGAGGCTGCGCCGGATATATAGGAACAGAGGATATCTAGTCCCGGTTCGTGATACCACCCGGGACTAGAGGTTCTCGCTCCTGTCAGAGCAAGCCAGACACCTCTAGTCCCGACCCGTAATACGACACCGGACTAGAGGTCCCATTCGAACTGGGATTAGTGGAACCGGAGCATTTCGTCTGATTTTGGGCGTTGGAACCGCTTGGTCACAAATGGAACCGACACTAATGCCCAGAACAAAGCCCTTGTTTCTACTATGGAAAATTACAACTTTTGTCCTAGAAATTGAGGTATCATGAACACTACTATCATTCGATGATATTTCTAAACAAAGGTTTACTAAGAATACGTTCAGATGCAACTTATTAATAGAAATGTTGAAGCATAGTTTTATTAGATATCACACTTCTTCCTATTTATAGAGATATGGTAGCTCATATTCCCTAGATCAACATCTTTTTTAAGAACTAAATTGAAATTATAGAATGAAAGTGGAACAAGAAGAGTGCTAGTATCTAAGAATGATTGGGAGGTTTCTCTTTGACTACATGAATTAAATATTAGCATGAAATGCAGACACTCCTTTAATAATTGTTTCAAGTCACTTTTTTTGGTTGGTTGTATTCTAGAAGCTCTAGTTGGAAGAAATTTACCAAAAGATGAACAATCTCTAGGTTGTTTAGGATTGTATACTAGATGATCTCATGTATGGAGCCATAAATCGAACAATTAGGACCTGGATCGAATTCAGGAAAGACTCACATGAAGATAGTAAATACATAAAAAGTAGATTTCTATAGTAATTGGTTCATGAAATGATTCCTGATTTTCAAAATTTGTAATACAGTCATGCAATTTTTATTTTTTGTTTTCTCGAGAATAATAATGAAGCACTAACATGCTTACTATTTGATGATACATATTTTTATCCTTGAGACTGTGAGGCAAAACCCAGTCAGAAACTTACTGAAAAACCCAAAATATTTACAAAGAGTTACAAAGGGAAAG
Organism: Alopecurus myosuroides; assembly: GCA_028641055.1. Lineage (NCBI taxonomy): Eukaryota > Viridiplantae > Streptophyta > Magnoliopsida > Poales > Poaceae > Alopecurus > Alopecurus myosuroides. The sequence goes on along the minus strand of CM054057.1, from coordinate 63,686,952 downwards.
AGAAACCTACAATGTACAAAGCTACTCCCTATGATCCATAAAAAGTGTCGCTCATTTTGTACTAAGTTAGTACAAACTTTGTACTAAGTGAGCGACACTTCTTATGAATCAGAGGGAGTGTTTGACATATTATAAATCGCTGCCAAAACCACTCTTAACCCTTTTTTTACCTTACGAGTTGTCAATGATGCTGAAAATAGCAAGGCATTGTATTTTTATTCTTACCAAAGTTGATTACGAGAGAAAGTACTTGTATGAATAGTGCTTGTGTTTTGCAAATTATCCTTATGGTCACTGTTCAAAATATCTTTTGATATGTAGATTTATCTGCTGATTTATCACTTATCAGTTGGCCACTAATAAGATAAATGAATATGAGCGGAGTTTATTATTCGGGCCAATTTAACAGTCTTACAAGCGATTTAGCGGCCGATATGCGTATATATTGACCGATATATCGATTTTCCATAGTTAGAACCTGTGATTAATGGTATCCATCATAAATGTTTTACTAAGACCAAGCCAAGGCAGTGGATGGAGGGCACTGCATTCTCTATGCCGATTACTTAGCCGATGCTATACGCCGGTTCTGAATAAACTGGAAGCTCTTCCTCACGGTTGTGTATGTCATTCGGGAGTTCGAAAACTATTTTATTCGCAAAAAGGATTGCACCAGCACAGTTGGATTCTCCTCACTCGAGAAGTAGACGGTGGCTATGAGGATGCTTGTATATATACGACGCTCTCGACGATCACTAGTAGAAAACATGCCTCTAGTCCCGGGCCGTAACGGGCTATAATCCCGGATTTCTATCCAGGACAACTTAATCGGGACTAGAGGCCCCCCTTTGTCCCAGTGGGCCACAAACCGGGTCTAGAGGCCCAGCACGCTGCCGCGCCGGATGGACGAGTTTTAGTCCCGGGTAGTAATACGAACCGGGACTAAATAAATTTTTATTTCTTTTTTTGGATTCTCCTTTTCACTTAGACTCTATTATTTCTAACTCTAATAATTCGCACTTAGTCTCAATTATTTTTAACTCTAATCACTCTTCTTTTTTCTAAACTGACACTTCCAGGCCACCCATCATCAGACTACTCAAATTTCGGCACGCTTATCTTCTTTAGTTTATTCCCTCTCAGCTTACAAGAAACAAATCATCTTTTACTGACAATAGTATAATGTCAATCATGTTAACCTTTGAACTATGATGTTGCACGTCTTTATTTTGTGAACCCAAAAAAATATTTAGTTAAACAACAATAAATAAGTAATAAATAAACTTGAATTCAAATAATCACAAATTTGAATAATACTTATTTGTGTTGCTTTTTCCATTTAATAATGAATAATTCGTATCTAGAAATCCGTAAATCAAAAATTGGCAAATAATATTGTCTAAATTGATTAGAAAAATGAGAGAAGTTCAAATTTATATGATCGACTTTCATATCATATTTTCCATCATGTATATATAGGACTATTAATTACTTGATTCTTCATAACTAGTCTAAATTGGTTAGTCATCATTTCAACATATCTTCGAATAGATATTATTTTTCTCTTACTCCACATTACATAAACGAAGACATTCCATTTTGATAATAAAGACTTCATAAAGCTTCTCACATCAAATATAATTAAATAGAGGGACATAATTAATAGATATAATTGTACTACATAAAGTCTCAAGCAGTACATAATATAGAGACACAAAACATCGTGTCATGAGATCGAGGCTCCCAAGCAATACATAATATAGAGACACTACCCATCTACTCGAGCTCGTAGTCCTACGAAGAACCCCAAACAGTAGGAGACCGGGACACTAAAGGTGACGCTGCCCATAGCCGAAAATACTAATAATACGGTACAACTCGAAGGAAACGTATCCATCAATGGCTGGATAATCAATGTTGATCCTGTCAAGTGGGTACTTCTCCCAGAAATCGTGCTGCTTACTGGGGATTTTTTTTCTTCATATCTCCATATGCCTCGTCGATCAAGCCACGTCGATCAAGACGGCTGCCATATCAGCCATGAAAGTGTTGGGATATTTAAGCTATAACAGGTCTTGGATATCAATAAAGCAGTGAGATGGTATCTCAATTATCCCAGGTGCGATTCTTCTTCAACTTGTCATTCGTTCTATCAACGATAGCAAAATGTATGCCATTGTTGACAAGGAAATCCAGGAGTTGTGGAGAATGTTTGTCACTACTGCAACAAAAAATGGAACAAATGTTAACTACCGCTCCAACAAGTATATTGTTTCAATGCAACAACAAATGGAGCAAAATGGGATTCAAAATGGATACATATCAGAGTCAAATGGATCGGATATATGTTGTTATATGAATCAAAAGAAGTCTCCTCTCTTTCCAATAAGATTCAAATGGTCACATGTTGCTATCTTATGCAAATTTTCCTATCCTTTATATATATATATGAATCAAAAGAACCTCTCGTTACAATTAGATTCAAAAATATCCACATGTTGCTACCCTTTGCAATCAAACGAACTCTTTGCCGTGTGCATTTTTTCGTGGCACACGGCAAAGAAACAAAGTGGGTCCCACCACTACATGGTCACGCACAAAACGGGAATGGGAAAAAGTGGGTTCCACACGTCAGTCTTTGCCGTGTGCAAGCACACGACAAAGATTTATAGTCTTTGCCGTGTGCTTGCACACGGCAAAGACTGACATGTGGAACCCATTTTTTCGCCACCGTGAGCCACCCATGTCAGCCTTTGCCGTGTGCCAGCACATGACAAAGGCTGATCGAAATGTCATTTTTTTGTCCCCTTTGCCGTGTGTCTGCGCACGGCAAAGGGCACCACAAAAAACAAAAAAAATAGCCAAAAAGGCTAGCAATTTCATATACAATTACACAATGATGACCAGAATTAAAGAAAAAAAAAGCCAAAATTATTAGGAGTTTACATATACAATTACACACATGATTCAGCAGAGTGCGAGAGCAAGGCAAAACCTCTAGATAGGTTTACATATACAATTGCTAACAATCTCATTTGTCCACCTATAGACAGGTTTGTCCGCAGCCTCATCTGAATCAGGACCGAGATAATAATAAGCCAGGTTGCATATCTTACATCGTATTGAATTATGCTTAGAAGAAAATACTTCTGCATGCCCCATTTTTTATAGCAACTTCATCAAATAATAACAGGCATGATTTAGGGAATGGAACCATCTTGGCAAGATTCACTACTATTAGAAAATAAGGAATGAGCCGGAAAAAAAAACTACTAAATTTTCTATAATTTCCCATGTAACTATGCTTTCTAACCGAGTAAGCAAGTTCAGCTTTAAAAAAACATAACAGTTCTTGTACCGAGGAGAAATAGACGATCACATAAACCAGTACATTAACACGGATCACAGATACCAATCATAAATACTATTTGCAGGCTTAGAGTGCATATCAGGTTTAACCATTTACATACACATGAAGGATGATGAAATTGCCAGGTCCATTGCTATCAAGTCTCAATATAAGCAATTAAGGTGGAGAGAAGGGGGAGTAGCCAAGAATTTACTTGAACCGTGGTGGCCGAGAAGAGGGCCACGCTGAAGTTGCCGCGATCGAGAACATATGTGGCTGTCACTCGCAAGGTTGTTCGTCCTCTTGATGTCTACATGGATAACACGGTCCAGGCTGCTTACAAGGTTGAAATGCTTCCATTGTGTCGAGCTTTGTCAGATTTTACTCTCTGTAAGACAGGTTGCTACTATGATTATCACAAAGTAATGATAAAAAGACCAAGATTAGGACACAAGGGAGACAGAAAACTGCATAGATCAACAATTAGGCGTCTTTGTAGCAAAACAAGGAGAAGCTAGTGATAATGAAAGATCATACGTTATGCACAAAAATAATTCAACATTTTTAGCAGAGTGCAAGTCTCTGGTGCTATTTAATTTTGAACACATACTGATGCAAGCTTAACTAATATATGGGATTGGTACAGCTCGAATAAACCCGATTAGATATTAGGCATCAATCTGCAGCCAAACCTGTAGCATCTCTACTTGCAATACAATTTAAAAATATGGGTTTGCATTCTGCAGCAACTAAGTGATTTAATCAATTGGCACAGGTTACAGTATGAGTCATGACGATAACAACCAGCAACTAGGATGACCTCAACACAAGCAGATCACACACACAATAAACCTGTAATGCAACATTTGATCCCATATACAACACGACCAAACAAAGAAGATCAAGGTGTGCTCATGCATAATTTTATCAAGACATCAACACACTACATGGAGCAAAATCATCTCGTCTTATGGGTAGGGGAGACCGGAGGTGTCTCACCATCTGCGGCGGGCGCAATGAACCTGGAGGATACGTCCCCAAGCTGCTAGTGGCAAAGATGATGGCTGGTCCGCCTCGTGGCCGCAGCGGTTGCCCGAGCCTCCTCGCCGTCGTCAAGCACCCTCCCAGTTCCCTCGGCCACGCACGCGGTCTGAAGATTGACATCCTACAATAGTTCAAATTTCACATCAATACAACACCTTACAATCTCAAGATTTATTTTTGCTTGCTGCAATTTAGAGAAGCGCATAAATAATTCTAAAATGCATCAGAACTTGCAAGATATATGCATAAATCTAACCTATGACACTGCTTTGTACAACAACAAAAATTCTAGCACTAGTAGCACCCAAGCCACAGCAAAGTCCTAGCACTACTTGGTACAAGAATTCTAGCAGTACTAATACTTGGTATAAGAAGCCTGTATACAGGAGATTCAACAAACAACACCGAAACAACATGCAGCAGTTGCAACTCTTTTCCCCACACAAAAACAACAACATACAGGTGTACAAGCTACAGATCAGGAAGTGATCTTTCCGAAAGGCAGTCATAGCAGCTACAAGTATGGTGCAGATCGATGTATTTTTGTCTCACCTACAGCAACGAGTGGAGTTGAGAACGGCCGGTGGGGGTGGGGGACATGATGCAGAATCGGGAAGTGCACGGGGTAGACATCCGGCTGCAGCAGCAACACACGCTCGGTCTTGAGGTCCGGCGCGTCCAGGCCATGCCTGCCGTCGGGCGCCTCGCGAGAACGAGGTTGAAGCAGCGGAAGCCGGGATCGAGGGCCATGGCGGGGACCGACCGAGCACCATCTCCCCCTCCTGTGAGGAGACGAGCCATCCCTGCAGCGCGAGGTGGATGGCGTCCGTCCGAGGCTCTCGTCAGCACCGTCGGTGTCCTGGTTGCCGGAGATACCGGCGCAGACCTATGGCGCCGCCACCGAAACCCTAGGCCACGAGCGCGCCGCGGTCCGGCCAGCTCAACGGAGCACCACGCATCGCTGCACGAGTGCGCCGGCGAGCCAGCCGTCCACGACGCCATGGCTCCTGAGCGCGACGCATCTCTCCCGGGCGTGGGTGGCACGACGGTCTCGATCTGGTTGCGGGTGAGGAAATGTTGGGTTGGGGGAAGAAAGGGGCGGCGGAAGGGGGAGGGGCCGGGTAGGGGAGGAGGAAGCAACGATGGAGGGGAGCTATTGGAGACGGAGAAAGGCGGCGCCGCCCATATGAATCGGGGAGAGGGGATCGTAGGAGGTGGGAGGTGGTGATGGGGAACGAAAGAGGTCGTGGAAGGTGTGGTGTCGCTAGCTCGGGTGGCTCCAAATTTTCCTTTAGTATGATTTTTGGGGAAAAAATCCCGCGACCTACGAAATTTTGGCTCTAAAATTTAGAGGGTCCACAAATTTTGGGCTGGGTAGTGTCACCTCAGGATCGTTGGATCTATAAAATATGAAAAGTTCACATAGGCGATCCGTGGGTGGTGCTTTTGTGGCATCCTATTTGCAAATTCCTTTTCATGTGGGTGTTTCCTTCACGCCGGTTCGTTTCCAAAATGGAGCTTCATCCACGCCATGAATACCGTCGGAGGAACCGAGGTTAATGTGTCGGAACCAACGGCAAGACCTCCAAATGGTGCGTCTCTAATATCAGCTAGAAGGCATTCAAATGACAAGACTATGGAAATATGTTGCACTGTTGTCGGCAAAGCAAAAAAGATAACACATGAGCGAGACCATGTAGTGTTGTAGTGTCGTCAACACGGTCGAAACACTTTCAAAACCTCACTAGGATGCCAAGTCAACTTTGCATGGGACACTGTTGGGGGAATGGTTAAGGGGGTACCCCCTAAGGTGCTCATCCCTAAGCTGAATTTGGTAGAATCCGGCTTGTAAGTGAATTGTCGGTTTATGTCCAGAACCGGCAGGAGAGGAAGAACCTGATTACGGCGCGAGGAATCGGAAGCCAGGAGGAAGGACCGCGTCGAGGTGGATACCCGGCGAAAGCCCAACAAGGTCGGACAGAGTTGCGGCCCAGGCGGAAGGCCCCAGACCCGGCGGAACAATCCAGAACTGGCAGAGCTATCTTGGACGCAGAGAGGAACCGCCGAAGGTTATTATGGTAGAGTCTTGGTAGCACTCCAAGTTCGTGTGTGACCCGTATTCTTCTGAAACCCCGGGAACTTGTCTGCTATATAAAGCGAGTTTCTAGGACGTAGAAAGATAAGTTCTAGTTGATAGCAATAGTTCTAAAGACATCGAAAGCCCGAAGGGGGTATGGCATCCAAGACCCATGGAACACTCTAACACACATGGTACGTCATAACCTAGGATTGGGTGGGATTCAGACGCTCCGGAGCCCCTCTCCGGAGAAACCCTAGGCCCGGTGGAGAAAAAGACGGAACTACCGCTCTCGCCCCTCTACATGAGCCGGAAGAGGGTAGCAAAGTGGAACTAATTTCTTGGTTGTGCTAGGTTGGTCCCAAGGAACACCCAAGACATTGGTAGGGCCCACCTCTATACAAGAATCCCCCCGTTCCGTCAGATATGGCAGTTTCGGGCTCTGAGTAGTCCTGGAACCCGCTAGAGAGAACCGAAGCCGGTGAACCCATAACAAAGAGAGTGAGGGAATCTTGTGCTTCCAATACCTATGCCACACTATAACACACATGGTATGGCATAACCTTGTATTGGGTGGGATTCAGACGCTCCGGATCCCCTCTCCGGAGAAACCCGAGGCCCATTGGAGAAAAGGACATAATTATCGTTCTCGCCCCTCTACGTGAGCCGGAAGGGGATAGCATAGTGGAACTAATTGCTTTGTTTTGTTAGGTTAGGCACAAGGAACACCCAAGACAGTGCTAGGGCCCACCTCTCTACAAGATTCCCCCCGTTCCGTCAGATCCGGGAGTTTCGGGCTCTACATAGTCCTGGAACCCGCCATAGAGAATCCGACGCTGGTGAAGCCATAACACAGAGAGTGAGGTAATCTTGGGAATACAATACCCCATGCCACACTATAACACAAATGATATGACATAACCTAGGATTGGGTGGGATTCATACGCTCCGGAGGCCCTCTCCGGAGAAACCCTAGGCCCGCTGGGGAAAAATACAAAACTGCCATTCTCGCCCCTCTACGTAAGCCAGAAGGGGGTAGCAAAGTGGAACTAATTTCTTGGTTGTGTTAGTTTAGTCCCAAGTAACACCCAAGAGAGTGGTAGGTCCCACCTCTTGGTAAGATTCCCCCCAGTTTAACAGATCCGGGAGTTTCGGGCTTTGAGTAGTCTTGGAACCCGCCATAGAGAATCCGACGCCGGTGAAGCCATAACATAGAGAGTGAGGGAATCTTGGGCATCCAAGACCCATGCCACACTATAACACACATGGTATGGAATAACCTAGGATTGGGTGGGATTCAGACGCTCCAGGGCCCCTCTCCGGAGAAACCCTAGGCCCGGTGGAGAAAAAGACAGAAATGCCATTCTCGCCCCTCTACGTGAGCCGGAAGGGTGTATCGAAGTGGAACTAATTTCTTGGTTGTGTTATTTTAGGCCCAATGAACTCCCAAGAAAATGTTAGGGCCCACCTCTTGGCAAGATTCCCCATGTTCTGTCAGATCCGGGAGTTTCGGGTTCTGAGTAGTACTGGAACCCGCCATAGAGAATCCGACGCCGGTGAAGCCATAACATAGGGAATGAGGGAATATTGGGCATCCAAGACCCATTCCACACTATAACACATATGGTATGGCATAACCTAGGATTTGGTGGGATTCAAACGCTCCGGAGCCCCTCTCCGGAGAAACCCTAGGCCCGCTGGAGAAAAAGACAGAATTATCGTTCTCGCCCCTCTACGTGAGCCGGAAGGGGATAGCATAGTGGAACTAATTGCTTTGTTTTGTTAGGTTAGGCCCAAGGAACACCCAAGACAGTTCTAGGGCCCACCTCTTGGCAAGATTCCCCATGTTCTGTCAGATCCGGGAGTTTGGGTTCTGAGTAGTACTGGAACCCGCCATAGAGAATCCGACGCCGGTGAAGCCATAACATAGGGAATGAGGGAATATTGGGCATCCAAGACCCATTCCACACTATAACACATATGGTATGGCATAACCTAGGATTTGGTGGGATTCAAACGCTCCGGAGCCCCTCTCCGGAGAAACCCTAGGCCCGCTGGAGAAAAAGACAGAATTATCGTTCTCGCCCCTCTACGTGAGCCGGAAGGGGATAGCATAGTGGAACTAATTGCTTTGTTTTGTTAGGTTAGGCCCAAGGAACACCCAAGACAGTTCTAGGGCCCACCTCTTGGCAAGATTCCCCATGTTCTGTCAGATCCGGGAGTTTGGGTTCTGAGTAGTACTGGAACCCGCCATAGAGAATCCGACGCCGGTGAAGCCATAACATAGGGAATGAGGGAATATTGGGCATCCAAGACCCATTCCACACTATAACACACATGTTATGGCATAACCTAGGATTGGGTGGGATTCAAACGCTCCGGAGCCCCTCTCCGGAGAAACCCTAGGCCCGCTGGAGAAAAAGACAGAACTGTCGTTCTCGCCCCTCTACGTGAGCTGGAAGGGGCTAGCAAAGTGGAACTAATTTCTTGGTTGTGTTAGTTTAGGCCCAAGGAACACCCAAGACATTGGTAGGGCCCACCTATCTATAAGATTCCCCATGTTCCGTCAGATCCGGGAGTTTCGGGCTCTCAGTAGTCCGGGAACCCGCCATAGAGAATCCGACGCCAGTGAAGCCATAACACGGAGAGTGAGGGAATCTTGGGAATCCAAGACCCATGACACACTATAAAACACATTTCATGTCATAACCTAGGATTGGATGGGATTCATACGCTCCGGAGGCCCTCTCCGGAGAAACCCTGGGCTCGGTGGAGAAAAAAACGAAACTGCCGTTCTCGCCCCTTTACGTGAGCCGAAAGAGGGTAGCAAAGCGGAACTAATTTCTTGGTTGTGTTAGGTTAGGATCAAGGAACACCCAAGACAATGGTACGGACCACCTCTATAAAAGAATCCACCCCTTTTCTGTCAGATCCGGGAGTTTCGGGCTCTGAGTAGTCCTAGAAGCCGCTAGAGAGAATCTGACGCCGATGAAGCCATAACACAGAGAGTGATATGCGGGTGAATCGTCCCACACCCCGGAGTCCAATCTTTGCCATCAAAAGCACACAACACAACTATACTAACATGGTATGGCACCCCCCTAGTTTGTGTTGGGATCCAGACGCTCCGTAGCTCCCCCTGCGGTGAAACCCTAGACCCGCTGGAAAAATACCGGACTTATACGAAAACACGCGGTAACAGCGTCGAAAGGGGGTAGAAATGTGGAACTAGTTTCTTTTTCAGGGTTAGGGTAGTCCATAGCAATCTAATACACAATGGTAGAACACAACTCTTCGGAAGATTCAAGATGTTTCGTCCGATACGGGAGTTTCACCATATAAGCGCGTGTAAACTGACGAGAGAGAAGTGGATGCCGGTGAAGCGGCCCCCACCCCAGAGTGCAATCTTTGTCAGAAAAAGCACACAACACAACTATTCTAACTTGTTATGGCACCCGCTAGCTTGTGTTGGGGTCCAGACACTCCGTAGCCCCCCCCCTCCGGTGAAACCCTAGACCCGTTGGAGAAATACCGGACTTATACGGAAACACGCGGTAACGGCGTCGAAAGGGGTAGAAATGTGGAACTAGTTGCTTTTGTTGTGTTAGGGTAGTCCATACGAACCCAATACACATTGGTAGAACACAACTCTTCGGAAGATTCACGATGTTTCGTCCGATACGGGAGTTTCACCATATAAGCGCGTGTAAACTGACGAGAGAGAAGTGGATGCCGGTGAAGCGGCCCACACCCCGGAGTGCAATATTTGCCATCAAAAGCACACAAAAAAACTATACGAACATGGTATGGCACCCCTAGCCTGTGTTGGGATCCATACGCTCCGTAGCCCCCCCCCCCCTCTGGTGAAACCCTAGAACCGATGGAGAAATACCGGACTTATACGGAAACATGCGGTAACGGCGTCGAAAGGGGGTAGAAATGTGGAACTAGTTGCTTAGTTGTGTTAGGTTAGTCCATAGGAACCTAATACACATTGGTAGAACACAACTCTTCGGAAGATTCACGATGTTTCGTCCGATACGGGAGTTTTACCATATAATCGCGTGTAAACTCACGAGAGAGAAGTGGATGCCAGTGAAGCGTCCCACACCCCGGAGTGAAATATTTGCCATCAAAAGAACACAACACAACTATACTAACATGGTATGGCACCCCATATCTTGTGTTGGGATCCAGACGCTCCGTAGCCCCACCTCCGGTGAAACTCTAGACCCGTTGGAGAAATACCGGACTTATACGGAAACACGCGGTAACTGCGTCGAAAGGGGGTAGAAATGTGGAACTAGTTGCTTGGTTGTGTTAGGGTAGTCCATAGAAACCTAATAAACATTGTTAGAACACAACTCTTTGGAAGATTCACGATGTTCCGTCCGATACGTGAGTTTCACCATATAAGCGCGTGTAAACTAACGAGAGAGAAGTGGATGCCGGTAAAGCATATAATACAACTATACTAACATGTTATGGCACCATATAAGCACATAATACAACTATACTAACATGTTATGGCACCCCCTAGATTTTTTTGGGATCCATACGCTCCGTAGCCCCCCTCCGGTGAAACCCTACCTCCGCTTGAGAAATACCGGACTAATACGGAAACACGCGGTAACAGCGTCGAAAGGGGGTAGCAATGTGGAACTAGTTGCTTGGTTGTGTTATAGTAGTCCATAGAAACCTAATAGACATTGGTAGAACACAACTCTTCGGAAGATTCACGATGTTTCGTCCGATACGGGAGTTTCACCCTATAAGCGCGTGTAAACTCACGAGAGAGAAGTAGATGCCGATGAAGCGGCCCACACACCGGAGTGAAATATCTGCCATCCAAAGCACACAATACAACTATACTAACATTTTATGGAACCCCCTAGATTTTTTGGGGATCTATACGCTCCGTAGCCCCTCTCCGATGAAACCCTACCTCCGCTGGAGAAATACCGGACTTATAAGGAAACACGTGGTAGCTGCGTCGAAAGGGGGTAGAAATGTGGAATTAGTTGCTTGATTGTGTTAGGGTAGTCCATAGAAACCTAATACACATTGGTAGAACACAACTCTTCAGAAGATTCACGATGTTTCGTCCGATACGGGAGTTTCACCATATAAGCGCGTGTAAACTGACGTGAGAGAAGTGGATGCCGGTAAAGAGTCCCACACCCCGGAGTGCAATATTTGCCATAAAAAGCACACAACACAACTATACTAACATGGTATGGCACCCCCTAGATTGTTTTGGGACCCATACGCTCCATAGCCCCCACTCCGGTGAAACCATAGACCCGCTGGAGAAATACCGGACTTATACTGAAACACGCGGTAACGTCGTCCAAAGGGGGTAGAAATGTGGAACTAGTTGCTTTCTTGTGTTAGGCTAGTCCATAGAAATCTAATACACATTTGTATAACACAACTCTTTGGAAGATTCACGATGTTTCGTCCGATACGGGAGTTTCACCCTATAAGCGCGTGTAAACTCACGAGAGAGAAGTGGATGCCGGTGAAGCGGGCCACACCCCGGAGTGCAATCTTTGCCATCAAAAGCACACAAAACAACTATACGAACATGGTATGGCACCCCTTATATTGTGTTGGGATCCATGCGCTCCGTAGCCCCCCCTCCGGTGAAACCCTAGACCCGCTGGAGAAATACCGGACTTATACGAAAACACGCGGTAACGGCGTCGAAAGGGGGTAGCAATGTGGAACTAGTTTCTTGGTTGTGTTAGGGTAGTCCATAGAAACCTAATACACATTGGTAGAACACAACTCTTCGGAGTTTCACCATATAAGCGCGTGTAAATTGACGAGAGAGAAGTGGATGTCGGTGAAGCGGCCCACACCCCGGAGTGCAATCTTTGCCATCAAAAGCACACAACACAACTATACTAACATGGTATGGAACCCCCTAGATTGTTTTGGGATCCAGACGCTCCGTAGCCCCACCTCCGGTGAAACCCTAGACCCGCTGGAGAAATACCGGATTTATACGGAAACCCGCGGTAACGGCGTCGAAAGGGGGTAGCAATGTGTAACTAGTTGCTTGTTTATGTTAGGGTAGTCCATAGCAACCTATTAGACATTGGTAGAACACAACTCTTCGGAAGATTCACGACGTTTCGTCCGATACGGGAGTTTCACCCTATAAGCGCGTGTAAACTCACGAGAGAGAAGTGGATGCCGGTGAAACGACCCACACCCCGGAGTGCAATATTTGCCATCCAAAGCACATAATACAACTATACTAACATGTTATAGCACTCCATAGATTTTGTTGGGATCCATACGCTCCGTAGCCCCCCTCCGGTGAAACCCTACCTCCTATGGAGAAATACCGGACTTATACGGAAACTCCCGGTAACGGCGTCGAAAGGGGGTAGCAATGTGAAACTAGTTGCTTGGTTGTGTTAGGGTAGTCCATAGAAACCTAATAGACATTGGTAGAACACAACTCTTCGGAAGATTCACGATGTTTCGTCCGATACGGGAATTTCACCCTATAAGCGTGTGTAAACTCACGAGAGAGAAGTGGATGCCGGTGAAGCGGCCCACACCCCGGAGTGAAATATCTGCCATCCAAAGCACACAATACAACTATACTAACATGTTATGGCACCCCCTAGCTTTTGTTGGGATCCATACGCTCCGTAGCCCCTCTCCGGTGAAACCCTACCTCCGCTGGAGAAATACCGGACTTATACGGAAACACGCGGTAACAGCGTCGAAAGGGGGTAGGAATGTGGAATTAGTTGCTTGATTGTGTTAGGGTAGTCCATAGCAACCTAATACACATTGGTAGAACACAACTCTTCGGAAGATTCACGATGTTTCGTCCGATACGGGAGTTTCACCCTATAAGCGCGTGTAAACTCACGAGAGAGAAGTGGATGCCGGTGAAGCGGCCCACACCCCGGAGTGAAATATCTGCCATCCAAAGCACACAATACAACTATACTAACATGTTATGGCACCCCCTAGCTTTTGTTGGGATCCATACGCTCCGTAGCCCCTCTCCGGTGAAACCCTACCTCCGCTGGAGAAATACCGGACTTATACGGAAACACGCGGTAACCGCGTCGAAAGGGGGTAGGAATGTGGAATTAGTTGCTTGATTGTGTTAGGGTAGTCCATAGCAACCTAATACACATTGGTAGAACACAACTCTTCGGAAGATTCACGATGTTTCGTCCGATACGGGAGTTTCACCCTATAAGCGCGTGTAAACTCACCAGAGAGAAGTGGATGCCGGTGAAGCGGCCCACACACCGGAGTGCAATCTTTCCATCCAAAGCACACAACACAACTATACTAACATGGTATGGAACCCCCTATATTGTGTTGGGATCCAGAAGCTCCGTAGCCCCCCTCCGGTGAAACCCGGCAAAGGAGATATCTTTGCCGTGTGCATGCACACGGCAAAGAACGAAAGAAAAATTTCCGTTCCGTCCGCACCGGAATGGCCACGTGGCAGTTATTTTGCCGTGCGTTTTCTTTACCGTGTGTTTTGCTTGATCTTTGCCGTGTGCCTTTTTTTGCCGTGTGTCTTTTTGTGTACTAAACCGTGCATTTTTCTTTACCATGTGCGGCACACGGCAAAGAAAATCAATGCCGTGTGCCCGATTGAGTGCACACGGTAAAGAATCGAGCACACGGGAAAGATGTGCTCTCCTGTAGTGACACCTGGGTACAGAATTATTAATTCTGCACCCGAGTCGGTCAAGTGAGTCGGACGGGCCACCGGTTTGATGCAACTAGATCCTGGCTCGCAACAACATACGGCATGCCGTAATTTTCTCTGGATTTTTACGTCGACGGTTTATTTTCCCAATTAAGGTCGTGTCGTTTCCGTCAGCTAGCCCATTACCCTACAGTTTCTTTTTCCGTATTGGAGCGCATCCACCGGCGAGAGGTTTGCTATGAGACGCGGCGGCGGCGAGAGGGTGCCCGTCCGGTGGCTAGCGGGCGACGGCAGGCGGACTCGAGGGACCGGCGGGTGAGCTCGTGGTGGTGGGCCACCCGAATCGGCGCCGTCATGGTTGTCCGGACGAATCGGTGGTGATGGCGGAGTTGTGCTCGGCCGCCGAATCGGCGGCAACGACGGCGTGGCGAGCAGGCAGGAGGTAGCTACGGGCTGTCAGCCATGTTCTCCCGTGCGGTCTACTCCTGGCAGGAGCTTTCCCCAAGCGCCACGCCCAGGTTGACCACCTCCTACCCATCCTAGACCAGGCTACTTTCTGCACGGCGGCTTCGGCATCTCGGTGGGTTCTGGGCGGCTTTCTTCAACAGCGGTAGGAACACGCCTATGGCCTTCGAATTAAGGTATGGTGCCAGCCCGTTCGTTTCTCCGTGACAAGACCAATTACAGAGTAGTTTTTGTGCCTGGTTTGGGACTGTACGAATCATTACGATGCTAGTTATTTTTTCAGTCTTAGATTGTGCTAACCGTGCAAATGGACAGTTCTGCATGGCCTAATTATGTATATGTTCAGTATTGACTCTTGATTTTACATGGCTATGAGCAGTTCTGGATAAGTAGTACTAAGCTATTCTGCTAGAGCTTTTGCTTTAGTGAAACAACCTAAGAATAAGCTATGTGCAATTCTGTTAGTTTATTTTTCATGTTAAGATGTTTTTTTACACGGATCTACTTTTACGAGACCACCAATTCCTGCTTATCCAGTGACAATTATTAATAGACTGATATGATGTGCCACAACGCTAGCACATGGCCACTAACTAGTCGTCTTGGCCCTTGCGATTTTACGTCAGCTTGCACTTTGTATAGTGGCTAAATGTTAATTTCATTGTTAAGTTCTTCCACTGTCTCCTGTTTCTCATGGAGATACCACATTTCATTCCAAAAGATAGGCATTTGTCTCCAAACAGTGTTTGATAATTTGATGCGATTTATTCAAATTGGAAGTGTGGCTGATTCTTCTGCTCAATTTTGTTGTTGTAGAGATCGAGATGGGCCCCACATTTTGTGTGCAATTTAGATCTATTCTTTCCCCTTTTTTCGAGGAATAATGTGTTTAGGAAGTACAGATTTGTCAGCTCCATTTGTAAGCATTTACCTGATTTTTTCATGTTCTAATAATGATGCTCTATAACCGTTGTTATTTTTGTGAGGCGCCTTGGTGGAACTTCTAGCGTCATCGTCTTCCTGGTCGGGAAGATCAGCGGGTGGCGTCCATGTCCTGGTCGTGCAGCGTGTCAGCGGCATCGGCGCCCGGGCCGGTAGCCGGTGGAGTCATCCATGTTGTGGGTCATCTCACTGATTGGTCTCCGCCCTGGTTGATTTCCACTCGGCCGAGTTGAGCAATCAGAAATGCCTCCACCTCGAAGACCTGCATCTACTTGGACAGGCCACATAGTCCATAACTAGCTTCCTGGCTGCATTTCATCCTGAATAGTCAGATCACTATGGTATGAAATGCTCGCAAAAAATCTAAATTATCAGGCCATCTTAATTACGTGTGTATTTATTCAAACATCTGCTCACTTCAGATGCATACATCACATAATTTTGTTGTTTTTGTTGCTACTAACATACAACTGTTGCAAGTAGAAGAACCAGGTATTTCAAATATTCTCTCGATTGATGTGCTTCCTCCATGAATTAGTAGACAGCTCCCTATCTGATTCCACACTCTGAATCTGACTTAAAAGAATCCAAGATGCCTTCGAGTTATTATCGTAGTTTCTCTAAGACGACTGTGTTTAGGGTTTTAGTTTACATCTCCAATATGGGCTCTGAACATTTCAATTAACATACTCCCTCCGATCCAAAAAAAAAAAGTCAGGACTTATACCTTCCCGTTGTATGTGTTAGGTTATAATCTTACGACACAACTAGCATTCAAATGAGTGAAAGCTGGTGTTATTAACCATCACCAAAAGATAAAAAGTAGCTTGTTATGCAAATGGCATTAAAGATAAAAATGGGACGTATCAAGAAATGTTGAAAACAATCTTTGTGCATCAATACCCTTCTGGAGTATAATACACACTTGTTGAAAATCTATCTAGGCAATAGGAATTTTGTTTGACACCTTGAATGGGGAGACGAGCCTTTGTGATTCTAATTCTTCAATATAACTCTTAGTAACAATGTAACTCGCTGATATTTTCTCTAATTTTTTTATTAAGAGTGCATACTGAGGATTTTATGTGTCGGTTCAGTCAAAGATAAGTGTTCTGCGGTCAAGATGATGCTTCTTCGATAGATATGCTTGGAAACTATATAAAAGAGTCTCTTTACGGTTTACTCTTTGTGTTCAGCCTTATAGTTTCCTAATGGGCACACAACACAATAACTTTCTCTAGAAATTTCATGAAGTGAAGTGGTTATATTGTATCTGTGAGAACAGTTTCTGTTTACTGAACATGTTTTGTACTACAAAATAGTCAGTTGATCACTTGTTTTCATGCTCTAGCTCATTATATTTGGCTGTTCAACGGTTGGCTGTATGGTTTTGGGAAAACAATGAGGTCGGTTGCTATTATGGAAATGAAGAATTTGGAAGTTGTGGTGAACTCGTACCTAAATGATTGCTTTTAGTCTATCTCGTCTGCGTCAGCTGGGTTTTTATTTTGCATAGAGTGGGCGGCAGCTGCAGTCTACAAGATATGATTTTGTTGTCACGCATAAGTAGGAGGCTACATGTATGCCTATATTTTTTTCTTGTGATTATTTTATAGATGCCTAATTATTTGATATGATGTATACATATGTTTGCAGTAATGTAAGTATTTTTTTTGTATTCGTTGATACTCGCTCCAAAAAGCTGTATGCACATGTATAATGAAACATCTACCATGCCTGAAATTTGTAGTGGAAATCAGGCATACTAGTTATCTACTCATCTTCAGCCTGGTAAAATGCGATATTTTAGTGAATAATCATGCCATTCTAGATAGGTTCATCAGTCTAACTATCAACAATAGAAATTCTTTTCAGCCCAATTCAGTTTTTTATTTATTTCGGCAGTGCTTCAATTATGTCCAGTTTTGTGGTTGGACATGGTTCTACTCAGCTGGCTGTGAAGGTCCGTGCACCAAATCTTCGATGGATCAGGATCCATCACGCCCTGTTCAATGACCATATATATAGTTGGTCTATCTCACTATGCAAGCTTATTGTGTAATGGTTCCTCTGCAATCACTGAAACATTTTGCTAATTTTGTATATATTTGACAGTTAAAATAGTAGTGGCAATCACTGACATTTCTGTACTTATGCATGATTTTTAAAAGCTTTAGAAATGTCTAATATTGAATGAACCAATAGGTAGGCCGATGCTCTATTGTGCTTCAAGAAACTAAATCTGTGAGTTCAAAAATTATCTAAATCTTTCTACTTGGTCCTGATCAATTGCTTGCTTATCAACATGCTGAGACATGGGCTATCTTACCTGTGTAGGCACATTCTTGCAGTAGCTTGGTTAATGTTATTCACTAATGTCTCATTGATTTCTTCGCAGGTTGGTTGTGAAGATTATGAAACTCGAGAGACGAGTATTGTGAACAATAATTCATAAGCACCAAATTCTCTGTATCACAAAGAGGGTTGCCGTCAATGTTTTCAGAGTGCATCTGGAGTTCTGGATGCTGCAAATGTTGCAAAGACCTTGCTATATTTGGGGCTTTTGCAACTAATGAGGTGCCTTAATATGAAAAAATTGGAGAGCTGTCTAAAGAACCTATGTATAGGTTCATGCTATGTAATAAAGCATCTTTGTAGCCATTTTTTATTCACCTATAAAACTCTTGAGATTTTATTGTTCTTATATCTGTGCAGACCATGCCGGTAGCAGCAAAAACTTGCACAGTTTCATTTTATTTATGACATCAGTAAACTTCATAATTTGAACTTTACAACATCCACGCTCTAGAAGAAAACAGACTTCTTTGCAAGTCCCAGTTCTCCGGTTTGCCTCAGGACTAAGATTTCTTATGTCGATCAATTGTGACACACCTCTCCCAAGCTAGCAGAATAAAACCTTTTGTTCTCAAAAGTATATGCATTCAGTTAATACATACGGAGTACATGTTGATCTAAAAAATACATACATGTACGATGAGCGATCCACAAATATGCAGAACTAGCTAGCTAAATATGCCTTGTCGCTCTTCCCACTTTTCCTACGTTGCTCACGAATTTTTACGTCCGTGGTTGATGGAGCTGAGAGTGCGCTCATATTATTTAAAAGTCATCTTACGTTGCCCATGGGTATTTTACATCACATGCAAATATCTTACGTAGCTGGTTCGTGGGACGGTTCTGGTTGTGGTTCACAGTTTTCTTACGTTGAGGCTATCCTATCTTATGTTGCATGCAAGGTTTTTACGACAATGATTTTTGGAATGGAACCGCATAGATCTGACGCGGGGTTTGCGCGAGCGCTCCACCAGAGGTTAGCGGGGGTGCAGAATAATATTTTGCTCCCTGGGAGGCAAATAGCGCGACCGTATATGTACATATATATATGTATATATATATGTATGTATGTATATATATATATATATATATATATATATATATATATATATATATATTCGAAAGAATAGAGGAGAATGGGAAAAAGAGAGGAGAGCAAAAGAGGAGTGTGTATTATACCTTGCCCATTGGAAGACAAGGACACGACTCCTGTGAGCAATTTGGATGACGGCCATGTCTCGTCGATTGTACGTGTACTCGAGATCAAGGCCAAGAAAGTTGATGCCATCATCCTCGCGAAGCGATCACGCCAAATTGCAAAGAAAACCCGGGACCCAGCGGCTCTTGTTCGTGTAGCATACATCGAGAGTTTTAGCATGGTTGGCCACTTTCAAAAACTGAGTATCATATTGATCCATGGTGGAGAATAGGGAAGAAGAGATCCACGATTACTATAGCAATTAGGGCTCTACTCTCTGTTTTTATGCCTCCCGATCGATGGAACAATTTCCAAAGAGCGCGAGAGACAAACAGTTTGGCCATTTAATCCCGGGCCGTATTAAGACCTAGGACTGAAAGGTCTCGGGCCGGGCGAACGGTTGTCAGAACACTTTTAGTCTCGGGCCATTTTACGACTCGAGACTAAAAGGGTTCGAGGCAAGACGAATCGTTGCCCTGCCCCCGTCTGGTGCCGGTTCAATAGGTAATGGGGACTAAAAGTAAAAACCTATAGGGGTCTTTCTACTAGCGGATACGCAAGATGACTATCTGCGCATGGTCGAGTCCACCGCTATTGATTTTTTGTACAAGTTCTGCAGGAAAGTGGTGGCAGTGGTTGGACCACCAAGATGACTATCTGCAACCACGCCAGCCACAGTGCCCAGCGTTGCGGAGCCACCGGCCCTAGCCTGCGTCACGCCACCACCGCCACCCGCCTCTAGCACATGAAATGGATTTGCATTTTCGTAATCCCACCTAACAAAGGAATATAAAACAAGATTGTTTATGTTCTTTTTGTTGACGCTTTTGTTTTTGCGCAAAACAGATAAATTATCAAGCAGGTGATATGTGTTGGGGTGAAGGTGCTAGAGTTGGATTTATGGTTCTCTTATAGGCATGTCTATTAGTTGCACCTGGCAAGTTTATCTACATCTTGATTACTACATGTGGTGAAAGATATCAATACCTTTAGGAGTATATGTTTGTAGCCTGCAAGATTAGGATTTGGTGTGATGGATCTCGTCTAGTTTGACTTATCTGGCTCAGAATTAAACGAGCTTTATCTCTTAGAAAACAGAAAACTTCTCTACGAGTAATCTGCACACATAGGAAACATGGGGCATAGCTATCCCTTTACGGCGTCTTGCCTTACCATGCCCACGCACACCATGCATCGTGACCTTCACTGCACGACTGTAAGGTTTTTGTATGAGCACGGACAAGGGCAGCACCTTGCGCGCACAAGGGAGACCATATGAGCATAGCATGGACATGCCGAACAGAGCTGATCTTTTATTTCTGAAACATGGCAAAAGTTTTGCCCTTTTTACTAATTAATAGAGAAGAGAGTTTTTAGAGTTATGTTGTTTTAATGCTTAGGACAATCCCTAGGACTTGTCCTTCCCCAAAGTTTGGTCTCCTCTTTGATACTTCCTCCGTTTCTTTTTACTCCGCGTATTAGGATTGTGTTAAATCAAACGTTCTGAAATTTGACCAGTTAATAGAATAAAATATCAATATTTAAAATATCAAATGGGTAGAATATGAAATCATATTTCATGATGAATCGTATTATATTGACTTAGTGTTGTTAACGTTGATAGTTTTTTCTATAAAGTTGGCCAAACTTTAGAAAGTTTAACTTTTGGCAAATCTAATATGTAGACTAGAAATAAATGGAGGGAGTATTTGCGATGATGACATTAGGTGTTGTGGCATGGTACAAAAAACTCTATCGTTTCTCTGGTTCAAATTTGTCCAAGACATGAGCGACGCCAAGACCTTGCGAGCTATATATCACTTGGACGAAACAGGGTTTAACCACCATATTTTTAAGTTTTCTAGTTCTACACTTTACGATCAACTGGTGGGAACTTCGGAAAAAGAAGACAGGAGAATGGAGGAGCAAATCGGTAGTTTTAAATCCACACACAATGAACAAAAGCCATCACACAAAAAAAGATACATAATCTTTTACCTGCTCAACTGACTCTCAGGCTGACCTGTTTAGTATCAACTTTACATGTTCGGTCCCGCCAGGCCGCCACGGCACGGGCCTCTTGGCGTCGCCCCTTCTGCATTTCCCTGGAAGGTATCCTCAATACATGCAGCCGCTGCACGACCGGAATCATGGCCATGTTGACAGCAACCAACGCTAGCTCTCACCTTCGTCGTCATCCTTAAGTCTTGCTCGACCGGTAGAGGGAGAGTCGCCGGTGGCGCCACGCTCGGATCAGCTGGAGTAGGCCCATTGCGAAGCGGAGCAGTGTTATTTTAAGAAGATCTGACATGATCTTAACAGCCTTTTAACTCTTGTCACGTCAATGGTGATCTTAGCTACCTGGAGGAATAATTGGACGAGACCGGTGCGCTGATCCAGCGTACCAAACATTTCTGATATCTCGCGCTCCCATATGTGTGCTTCTAAGAAATGGGAAAGGAGCTTTTTTCTGCTTGGTTCCAGCATAAAACGTCGAGCTAGAATGTAAAGGATTGTGTTTGGCTCCTCGGGTGTTGGAGTTGAGTTTGTGAAACTTCTATAGGCACTTCAGTCTATTAGTTGCACATGGGTTAGTTTAGCTATATCTTGGTTGCTACCTGTGGTGAAGCATGCGTAATATAAAACTCTATAGTAGTATATATATGGCTATATATAGCCAGCTGCAAGACTAATATTTAGTGTGACACGTCTGGTCCATCGTGAATTGGCTAACAGCTGAGCACTATTTTATATATGTAGAAAGAAAAGAACCATCTTGACAAATAATCTGCAGACGTACGTGTGAGTCATGATATACTCGTGATGACCAGTTTTACTTCACTGGTCGGCACATATATATATATATATATATGTGAAGTGACACTTAGATGTTGGGCCCTCCCTAATAGCTAGTGTCAAATCTCATAAAACAATCCAAATGTGATTACATGATCAAGTCTATCTCAAGCCAAAACCTTCAGAGTAGCATGCAGTGCAATATTTATGAGTTAGATGGGCTTAATTACCATGTGGTTGTGGTCACCATTAGTTTTACTTATACAAGAGATAATTTCTTTGTTTCAAAATTCGTGGTGTTTGCATGGAGCACCGAAGCACTAAAATTGTTTGTCCTCTTCATAAAAATAATGGCGATCCTTTCTGCTGCTTGGATGTCTTGTACAAGTAGGAATAAACGTCTCAATTTTGAACAGTCCTCTTACAAGTCGAAGGAATTTAAGGCACTCTAGTTTGTTAATTAGGCGGACGAGCTCTTTTACGGTGATTGGAGTGGTACCCTGGGTACCGTTCCCGCTAATTTTTTGTGAACGTCGATTTGAAGGGCCTACTTAACCTTTTTTATTTTTACAAAAGGATAAGTAACTATAATTAACTAAGGATCTCAATTAATCACCGGGCCGCATTGTTGGGTCATTATTGCCACCGGCACCCATTAGGAGCAACTCGGTCGCGTACCGTCGTTTGTCCTCCAAGTCCACCACCGACTACATGGTTCTTTGCCGCCACCACACTAGTACTCACGGATGTCCAAGTGGAGGAGGCACCAGCCTACTCGGCGGCGGCGTCCATTGGGTTACTTGTTCAGTACCCACTAGCTAGCTTGTAGCCTCAAGTATGGTGTCCGACGCCGACGAGCAGAGACGGCGGGGTCAGGGTGTGATCCAGGTTGTCGTCAGGTGCCGACAGGAGAACGTCGACTACCGAGTACCCAATCGCCGTAAAAAAACCAACAAGCTGCTCCCCAACCGCGCCCAAAGGCCAGACGTGAGGAGGAAAGCAAGCTCATATTACTACTCTAGGTACGTGCTGGAGGATTTCAGTATCTATTACCTAATAATAAAAGGAGTAAGGTTTCTTCCTTCAACTTTTTGTACTTTTTTCGTCCGTGGTTTTTCGTCCGTCCCTTCGTCCGTCCGTAATTATGTTTTGCGTACCTGGCTGATCGTTGCTTTGCCGATCGCTTCCTCGGTCAGTTTCCTAATACGTGATGCTCCTTGGGCTTAGCCCATGTCCTAACATCAAGTGGTAGGCCCAATAAGAGTAGGGATCGGTTAACAGGAGCAAGTACCCAGGAGCCGATAAGAGCATATCTAACAGACCCCCTAAATGGCCCAAACCCGTATAATAACCGCTGATATACGGGTTTCGGCTCTACCCGGTCATCTAGCAGACCCCGTAAATGGACCACCCCGGACGATTTTTTACAAGTTTGGGTAGGGGGCGGCCCGTCGACCCCTACATGTGCGGGTCGGAAGGAGATGTACAGGGCCAACCCTCTACCTCGTGCGAGCTAGGGCGCGCTGAAGTTTCAGGTACGAATCCCATTTTCGTTCGCCCCGCCGCCGCGTAGATCCGGTCGCCTCCGAGGCGCCGCACCCGCGCCGGACACCGCCGCACCCCCGCCGGACCCCCAGCGGACCTCGGCGCCCCTCGACTCGCCGCGCCGTGTGCATCTCCGCCGCCTCCCCACGGTGAGTACTCGCCGGGCCGTGTTCCTCTTTGATTTCGCCGTTCCGCGGGGGCCTGATCTCTGCTTCACCATCGTAGATGTCTGCGGACGCGACTATGGATGATGTGGAGCATTCCGATGATTCGTTGAGCTGGTCTTCGGGGGATTCGGACCTCGACGAGCTGCTGAGCGACGACGACATGGAGATGATGCAGTACATCTTCCGCATCAAGGACCTCGAAGACCGCGCGAAGCTGCTAGATCAGAGAAGGGGTTCCACGAAGGGCCGCATATGCATCCCGCGGAACCGCGCGCTCGGCCACGAACAGCTGTGGCAAGATTATTTTGCCGAGGTACCTACCTATCCCCCCCCCCCCCCGTCTCTTCCGTAGGAGATACCGCATGCGTAGGAGTTTGTTTACAAAAATCGTGAAAGACTGTGAAGGAAATTCCGATTATTTCAAGCAACGGAGAAATGCCGCCCAAGTCATGGGATTTAGCCCATATCAGAAAATATCAGCTGCCATGAGGGTGATTGCATATGGTATCCCTGCGGACTATACTGACGAGTATATTCGCATTGGGGTACAAACAACCACTGATTGTGTGCGTATGTTTGCCAAGACGGTGATCAAGTTGTATGGCGAGACGTATCTCCGAGCTCCAAATGAGGATGATACAAAGATGCTCATGGAGATGAATGAAAAGAGAGGGTGGCCTGGGATGCTTGGTAGTCTAGATTGCATGCATTGGACATGGAAAAATTGTCCAAAAGCATGGCATGGAATGTATTGTGGAAAAAGCAGTGATGCTACCATTGTGCTTGAAGCTGTGGCATCCCAAGATTTGTGGATTTGGCATGCATACTTTGGACTACCGGGGACACTCAATGACATTAATGTCTTGAATAAATCCTCTTTATTTAGAAGAATAATTAGGGGTGATGCACCACCTTGCAACTACAAAGTTATGAACAATGAGTACACTATGGGGTACTATCTCACAGATGGTATTTACCCTGACTATGCAACTCTTGTGAAGGCAATTAAAGAGAGAAAGGATAGGCCTTTGACAAGAAAAGAAGCAAAGTTCACAAGAGAACAAGAGGCTGCTCGCAAAGATATTGAGAGAGCTTTTGGTGTTTTGCAAGCAAGGTTTGCCATTGTTCGGGGTCCTGCACGGTTTTGGGACAAGGAGACTCTTGTCGACATCATGACATGTTGTGTGATTCTTCACAACATGATCATCGAAGATGAGAGGGGGTTAAGATTGCCATGTTTCTATGATAATGTTGGCACCCGAGTGGTGCCCGAGAGAAACCCTGATCGACTTGAAGCTTTTCTTGCAGGGCATCGCGGCATTGAATGTGCTGAGACTCATCACCAGCTCACCCAAGATCTGATCGATCACCACTGGCAGTTGCATGGCCAATGATTCATTTTCTCTTCTTCTATGTGTGAAACATTGATTGGCAGTTCGGAAAACATTTTATTTGTGTGAAACATTGATTGTAATAATTAAGATTTTTATTGTGTGCTTTGAACATTTTATTTGTGTGAAAACATTGATTGTAATAATTAAGATTATTATTGTGTGCTTTGATAATTTTATGCAATGTGATGAGATGTTGCGTTGATATGCAAAATGTCCAAAACCCTGTTTTCTGAGGGGCCAAAAGCTCGTGCGAGCTAGCAGACCCCCTACCCCCCACCCCGTAAAACAGAATATTCTGTTTTACGGGGTGGGGGTAGGGGGTCTGATAGCTCGCACGAGTTTTTGGCCGGCGAAATGTGCATACAGGGCCCTCTACACGCGTTTTAGGGGGTGAAAACTTAGAGGGTCTGTTAGACATGCTCTAAGTACACAAGAGCGTACATCTAAAAATCAAGAAACCGCGGATCCTCGTCCAATGTTGGCGCTCGTCGCCAGCAGCTCTACAAGGACAATCTCCGAAATCCATCAAGCCCACCATTAGCGTGTTTAGATCCGGATGGTGCAGCCCATGGCAACTCCCACGGCCATGATTGATCACAAACGTGCAGGTCAGCAGGTCGGATCTTCTTATTCATCTAGATTTTTTTTCTCTCGCACTCTATTTTTTTTTTGGAAGACTCACGTTGTACCGTCAAATTTAGAGCTTGATCTCAGCTATCTTGTGGTCCTGCATTGGAGGTAGCTAGCTATTATAGGGATTTTGTGCTCCCAGCTGGGTTTCCAGGTGAATGCAGTGGACTGAGATTTGCTCTTTATCCATCTATGTACATTACTTCTGCACTTTGTCACGGAGTATGAACTCTGCAGGTTTCTATGAATATAGATGTTTTTTTTCCTGGTCACAAATTCACAATGCAGCGAGTAGATTCTTTTGATTGACAGTTCCATGGGCTACTTGTGTTAATATTGGTGCATGTCGCGACTACAGATGTTACAACTCTTATCATTTACTGTCAAATGTAGAGCTTGGTTTCAGCTAAGATTTCTTGTTGTCCTGCAGACGGATACTGAAAGTCTGAAACCGTATGCCACTCCTCAAATCCGTAATTCTTATATATTTCAGAATCTGTTTCGGATGATTACCTGCAATACATGCTATTGCAGTTCCCGACGAACGTGACGGGGTGGATCTGTCACACATTGGTTACATCAAGCCTGCTCAAGGTATCCCATAATCTATCAGTCAAATTGTTCGTGCAGAAGTAAGTACTTGTTGCAGTGACTAAAACGATGAGCTGATAAATTCAGTGAGATATAATTGTTATGTTAAATTGGTGATTTGCTGATCATAGATTGGCACAGGCTGTAGGTGTTGGGTCCTTTACAGGAACTTCAGCAGCTGCCTCTGCTGCTGCTATCAGGTCATTACTGTCTTTGCTACATTGTATGGGCTATTAGGAACTCTTATGTTCTTTGGAAGACAAGGAATCTTAATATTGGTTTAGCTTGATTTTGTTCCATCCCTCGGGAAAACTATAATTATGTTCCATCCTTATTCGATCACCTTTATTGTGCTTGTATTCACAACTTGAAAGTGTTCTTTGTTACTCATGAGCCTTGAGTCTTTACTAAATATTGTCTGAACATACCAGAGGGCACAGACCAACATTCTAACAGCCAAACATTTTCATAAATGAGTGGATCAACTAATTTTATGCTTGTGGTTAAATCACCCATTTTGCTTGTGCTCATGTAAATTGTCTTCTGTAGATGGGTATCAAAGGATGGCATAGGAGCCTTTGGGCGTCTTCTCATTGGTATGATTGTCCCTGTTTTTTAAGAATATGTTGTCCCGGAAGATTTACGAATGCCTTGTTTTAGGTGGACGTTTCGGAACACTTTTTGATGATGATCCAAAGAAGTGGCGGATGTATGCAGATTTCATTGGGAGTTGTGGAAGGTTCATGCACTATCTCTGTCGAATAATTACGACAAATATATGAAATCAAGTGAAGAAGCAAAACCCACTTACAGTATTATCTGCTATCTATGGCAGCATCTTTGATCTCACCACTCCCCTCTATCCTGGTTACTTCCTCCCACTTGCATCATTGGGGAATCTTGCAAAGGTATACTGTAAACAACACACATTAATTGCTTCCATTTTTTTCATATGTGACTAAAGCGTAACTCCCAACTTTGTGGAGAGCTCCGTGCATAGAAAATCATTGACCCCAGACTTCTTGAGCAGGCTGTGGGAAGAGGATTTAGAGATCCTTCTAATCGTGTTATTCAAAATCACTTCGCGAAATCTGGAAATCTAGGGGAGATTGCTGGTCAGTAATGTCACAAGTAAAATAAATGAGAACAATATGATTACCATGCAGCATGGGGAGTTGTCTTGACCGATGCTTATTGGTTATGAGTGTATAATGTTTTTTTTCTTTCCGTTGCAACGCACGGGCATTTTTGCTAGTTAAAGCTAAAGGCAAAGATCGATTTGATATTTTTCCACACGGTACATCGTGGGCTGCTCATGTATATATATGTTGAAGGGGTACACGTACAGGATACCAAGTCGGTTTGGTTCAGATGTCTAAATCTATTCTAACTCAGGTATCTGAACCGGACATGCATACTTCCAATATCCCCTCTCAATCTCAACCTGGTGCCACAAGGTTTAGATTGTTGTACATGCGTTCGAAAACATGTCTTGGGAGCGCTTTGGTGAAAATGTCCGCAACTTGGTCAGCCGAAGCGATGAATTTGACATCGAGTAAGTTTTGTGCAACTCGCTCACGGACAAAATGAAAATCGATTTCAATATGCTTAGTGCGAGCATGAAATATTGGATTCGCTGTTAAATATGTAGCACCCAAATTGTCACACCAAAGTTGTGGTACCCGAGCGACTTTCACCTTAAGTTCTTGAAGCAATGATTCCAACCACACAATCTTTGATGTAGCATTAGCAAGTGCTTTATACTCAGCTACGGTGCTTGACCTTGATATAGTTGATTGTTTTCGTGAGCTCCATGATATAAGATTTTGTCCATAGAAAATAGCAAAACCTCCACTACTGGAAAATCGAATTTCGCCGGCTATCTCCGGCTTTGCCGAGTGCCAAAGCACGGGATACTCGGCATAGAACCGTGTACGCCGACACCCTCCCAAAAAACACTCGGCACAAGTACACACTCGGCACACAGATTGTACGCCGAGTGTGCCCTGCATATGACACTCGGCATAGACAAAACACTCGGCGTAGGATTTTTGTGCCGAGTGTCCTCTGCAGGGAACACTCGGCGTATATATCGACGACGGCAAATCAACAAAAAACACTCGGCAATGTTTAGGCACTCGGCATACGTGGTAGCCACGTGGCGTTACGTGCGTTACGACCGCGACGAAACGGTGTCCAGGGTTTGCCGAGTGTTTTCGTAACGGCAACTCGGCATACATTGGGTTTTTGCCGAGTGTCATGATGCACCACTCGGCAAAGTACGCGGTGAAAATTCCCCCCCTTCGCGCCAACTCTTCCCGCGAAGTATTTCAAATCATTGCCGAGTGTCATGATGTACCACTCGGCAAAGTACGCGGTGAAATTTCCCCCCCTTCGCGCCAACGTTTCCCGCGTAGTATTTCAAATCTTTGACGAGTGTCGTGATGCACCACTCGGCAAACTACGCTGTGAAATTTCCACCCCCCCCTTCGCGCCAACTCTTCCCGCGTAGTATTTCACATCTTTGCCGAGTTTCTCGTGATATGACACTCGGCAAAGAAGTTCAACAAGCACACAATCCGTGTGCCTATCTTTGATCCACCGGCTCACAATCACTTGAAAGATCCAACGGCTCGGAAGAGCTCGAAGAAAACACACGATCCGTGTGCCTATCTTTGATCCACCGGCTCACAATCACTTGAAAGATCCAACGGCTCGGAAGACCTCGAAGAAAACACACGATCCGTGTGCTTCTTCCCTCCATTTCTCACTATATAAACACACATGCATCTAGCTCTTTGCCGAGTGTTGCACTCGGCAAAGCGGCGAGCACCGTTCCGTTATGTGACTAAGGAACGGAACCTGTTCCAGGATACTATGCCGAGTGTCCTCTGTTTATACTCGGCAAAGAGTTCGCCGAACAGCCCGCGCTTTGACACTCGGCAAACTTTCGGTTGCCGAGATGAACGACGCCGAGTCCTGTGTGCCGAGTGTGGCACTCGGCAAAGCCTATGCCGAGTATTTTTAGGCCTTCGCCGAGTCTTTCTGATACACGGCGAACTTCCAGATTCCAGTAGTGCTCCGGTCGACCGAAGATCATCAAGACAACCGGCCCAATCCGCATCAGTAAATGCATTTAGAGACTGTGAGACATCACGTCGTATATGTAATCAATTATAGCATGTACCTTTCAAGTATCGAAGAATGCATACTTCCAATATCCAGTTCCTTTGTGGGGTGGCTTTTGATTTTTACAGTCATCTAAACTGGCGGTTGTGGGCGCAAGCAGGTCACGACGTTCGATAGCAGCCGCTTGGTGGTGACGGAGTCGAGCTGCTTGATTCACTGATCCACGTCTCGGCCAACTACAAGTCTACATCAACCGCTTCAACTGCAGTTCTCTGCAGCAAACCGGAAGCACTCTGCTCGATTATTGGAGGTGTTAATCGCCAAGGCGTGGTATAGCAGGACACGCCCTGGTTTCAACGAGGACTCTCCCTTATACGAATTCTTTGCCATGAATGCCGTCCGCTCTTCCACGCTCGCGTCCCCTTAGCCGGTGACGGGTTCTACGGCAGCTGCCAATGCAGCAGGCGCCTCTCATCCACCGCCGGCAGCTGAGCTCTTCCGAGATCATTGATGTCGTCAAGATAATAAAGGAGCGGGAAGAAGCGGTGGGCCTTCGGGGAGATGGAGGGCATCAATCCATATCAAATCACCTGTGATTACCGGACGCTGCTCGTCTTGAATAGGACATGGCTTGCCTTCCTTTGATGAAATTAGCTAGGTGCATTTTATTAAAGAAAATAAATAAAAAATGTTGGTACCGGTCCCATATTTTTGGTACCGTCGGTACCATCTGTCTGGTAGAAAAATGGCCAACCGCCGTAAAACTTGTATATGCGGAAAAGAAGTAAGAAAAAGGGTTCACAATTTTTATAATAGTCTACTTTTATCTGTCGCTAAAAGTTTCGGCTTGTATGCCCAATGCAGAGGCCCTTAGTAAAGGCTTTTCGGTGTGTTGCACGCTTGCACTCTTCATACTACCAACATTTGGCATCCTACTTGCTGACACCATATCTTCTATTCCTAAATAGATGGCACCCACTACCTATTTTTCATGTGATTTCCTTGAGCCACGTCACTACAATTTCCCACATCGTCGGATCGGGTGTTCCATGATTTTGAAAGCAAGAGCTGTAGCGACATGTAACGGAGAAACCCATCACTTCCTCTCCGCACCACCCTTTGCCTTTAATTACCTCCCATGCGCCTGCTTAGCTCCAATTAGTTCTCCTGCGCAGCTATATATCCCCTACATGTTACTCTCTTTTTCTCTCTATTTTTCCTCTCTGATTTGGATCCACTGCTCAAACAAATCGTCACAACATTGTTCGGCTGGCATCGTTGATTTGTATCGAAGATCTGAGAGAAGATGGCCTACATTTTTTTTAATCTGGTGATTTTTCTTATATGCTTCTAAGACGGTCTGACATATACATATGCATTTTAAGTTTTGCTATACAATATTCATGTTCTTTGTAGTCAAATTGCTAATTTGTTGGTTAAGAGAAGACACACATACCCGGGAAGAGGATTAATAAAAGCTTCGTTTCATTCAAGGTCCAGACTAGCAATTTATAGCGCAGCAGTATCTTTCTATCTATTCTCCCTATTACTCATTTGGGCAACATGTTTTCTTTCTATTTATCCTTTGATCAGTGCACTTCTTTCAATAATTTTTGTGGTAATATTTTTTCACCGATGACCTGATATTTTGTCTTGGTAAGCATTTGTAGTTATGTCAATTTGAACTGCAGAATACAAATTATCCTGAATATTTCTCTCTTTTATTTGCAGGGAATTGTGTTACAACTAAGAGTACACATAATCTACATGGTAAATATTTAATATTTTTGCACCACCAGGCTATAGATGTATTTATAATGTTACCGATTCTTGCAAGCTCAGTTCACTTCACATATATTTCGCAAAGTGCATGTGTCCTTTCATTTTACTTCATGAGCCGATAAGTGTGATGACCTTACTCAACTAGGAGCACTGCAGTTTACTCATAAAATGAATGGCTATCCGGAGAGATATGCTTTGGCACTGAATCCCCCCTGCAACGCGCGGGGTACTGTCTAGTTTTACTAATGTTTTCCACCCCACGCACGACAAAGGATTCGTCGAATATCACAACGGGGAACTCGATATAAATAAAGCAAACAGGCGTACACGTAAGTGCCACGTGACGGATTGCTTGTGGAGTGTCATATAGGGAACACTCGGCAAACCTTGAAGATCGAACCTGTGCGCACCTCATGTACGACAATTCACGAGGTAATATGCCCTGGCGATCGGCAAACAGACCGGCATGTGGCGTGCCCCGGTGCTCCAAGATTGGCAAAGTGTCTCGATAAAATAGTCCGCAAACTAATTGCCAAGTGTGGCTGATGCGATATGATAGTAGAGTATCTTTCCCCGGCAGACGAGACAAGCTAAAAAAAATGAGTAATTGCGACGCCGTGGGAATTGCTGGTTGCAACATCCTAGGAGGATGATTATGGGTTTTATTGTCAACTCTACTAATGAGGAGGCAAGGGGAGGGAGGTGGCGGGATCCCCTGCGCCGCCGGCGCGGGGGCTAGGTTAGGGTAGGGGTTAGGCACTAGCGGAAAACAGGCTATCACTACCCCGTTCCAGAGGGCCTTTAGTACCGGTTGGACAACCGGTACTAATTAATAGGCACTAAAGGTAGTCCAACCTTTAGTACCGGTTCGTTACTAACCGGTATTGCAGGTGCCTCCACGTGGCCTCAGGGGAGCCTGCGGGGCTGTAGACATTTGGTACCGGTTCATACACGAACCGGTACCAAAGGGTTGGGAGGGGTTTAGGGTTTAGGAGGGGTTTAGCGTTTGGGGAGGGGCGTATCGGGCCTTTTCATCGTACGAGGATCGCGTCGATGCGCCAGAAACGTGTTTGAGTATATATAAAGTATCTACATGCAATTAATTATACGAGATCGCAAATTAAGTAAGGTTTCATAGTGGTACTCTCCGAGGCATACTATATATTACATGTAGCTAGCTCACTATTACATTGAGGCATACACTATGATGCATGGTGGTACTCTCCGAAAGGAGGTATAATGTCCTCGAAGAAAAATCCCGCCAATTCCTCACAAATTGCTTGCAAGAGGCGCTCAAGGGGGAGCTTCTCCCGCTTTCTTGCCAGCTGTAAAAGAGTGAGAGAGATACAAATGAATACATACGTAAACTATCAAATCATAATAAAACAACTATGACTGAAACTCAGCAGAACTGATGGTACCAAAATACATTTGTAAATATAGTTTACATACCTCCTTATTTTTAGTATTATTTGTTCTCTCGGTGACAATCTTGTGAATGTTATCACACACATAGTAAGCACATAGATTAGTCCCACTTGGTTGTTGATCGCATCTCTGTGGAAGAAATATAATTCAATTAAACAATAACCAAGTCTGATAACGGTGTGTGGACCTAGGTAGTAGTACTTACTTTCCCTTTCCAATGTGAGCTTCACCGGCCATCCACCTTCGGGATCTTCCTTGATGAACCTTTCCCATACGCCAGGACCCTTTCCAAAGATTTTCCAATAGGGTAGCTCCCAAAATATAGACATCTTCTTCCACATGGGTACGTGTCCGGCACTGTCATTTGGAACAAATTGTCCGCTAGGACCCTTCCCAAAGATCACTTTTAAATCTTTGACCATATCATATATAACATGGCCAATAGGGCGGGTAGGTTTTGGCCGGTTATCTGCCTCACCTCTGAAACGCTCGCCTCCTCTCTTTCTTATGGGATGCTATTGTGAAAGAAATCGATGATGCCCTAGGTACACATTCTTGTTTCCCAAATGAATATTGTCAGTATCACCTAAACAGTGTGTGCATGCATTGCATCACTTGTTTTATTGTTCTGAAATGTTACTGAGAGCAGGTCAATCATTGATGGTTACGAACAACAACCCTCGTAGGTTAAATTCCTTTTGCTGGTTCTCATCCCACACAGGTACACCTTCTTCACGCCACAACTGTAAAAGTTTTTCAACCAATGGCCTTCAGGTACACATCAATGTCGTTGCCGGGTTGCCTCAGGCCTTGGATGAGCACTGCATCATAATGAACTTCCGTTTCATGCACAACCAAGGAGGAAGGTTGTAGATACATAGAGTCACCATCCAGGTGCTATGACTGGAGCTCTGCTCCCCGAAAGGATTAAAGCCATCTGTACTTAGACCAAATCTTAAGTTCCTCGCATCATCTGCAAATTTCTTGAAATCTTTGTCGATATTTCTCCATTGCGACCCATCAGCGGGGTGTCTCAGCATCACGTCTTTCTTACGGTCTTCTTTGTGCCATCGCAACAACTTGACATGCTCTTTGTTTTGA
Organism: Alopecurus myosuroides; assembly: GCA_028641055.1. NCBI lineage: Eukaryota > Viridiplantae > Streptophyta > Magnoliopsida > Poales > Poaceae > Alopecurus > Alopecurus myosuroides. Next base: position 63,653,260 of record CM054057.1, on the reverse strand, counting down.
AACAAACGTTTCAACCGTGGTATTATAGGAGCATACCACATCACCTTGGCAGGAACCCTCTTCCTGGGTCACGGCTCACCCTCAACATCACCAGGGTCATCTCGCCTGATCTTATACCGCAATGCACCGCCTACCGGGCATGCATTCAAATTATCATACTTCTCGCCGCGGTAGAGGATGCACTCATTGATGCGTGCATGTATCTTCTGCATCTCTAATCCTAGAGGGCAGACAACCTTCTTTGCTTCGTACGTACTAGAGAGCAATACGTTCTCCCCTAGAAATATTTTCTTTATTATTTTCAGCAACTTTTCAAAATTCTTGTCAGCTAGTCCACTCTCTACCTTCCATTGCAGCAATTCCAGTGTGCTATTCAGCTTTTTCTGGACATCTTCGCAATTTGGGTACAACAATTTATTGTGATCCTCTAACATTCTCTCCAACTTCAACTTCTCGTTTCCACTGCCGTTGTTAATCCTCGCATCACGAACGGCCCGACCTAAATCGTCATCAGGCTCATAAAAAAGATCTCTTCTTCATATTCGTCTCCCCCTTTTGTCCTATCACTGTGTTCAGTGTACATAGCATAGTTTTCATTATCCTATTCTTCTTTGTTGTCTTCCATTATAACCCCTCTTTTTCTGTGCTTCGTCCAACAATTATAGCTGGGCATGAAACCGTTCTTAAACAGGTGGAAGTGAATAGTTCTTGAGTTAGAGTAATCCTTCATATTCTTACAGGCGCTACATGGACAACACATGAAATCATTCGACCGCTTGCTTGCCTCAGCCACGTGGAGAAAATTATGCATGCCATTAAGAAACTCGGGAGAACGTCGGTCACCGTATATCCATTGTCAGTTCATCTGCATTATATAATTATATTAAGAATCATTCATTACACTACTACATCATAGATGACTGACCAAATTAATTAATATACACGTCCATCAGATTAAAAGTAAGGTGGAGTACGGACCAAATGTAATACATAGTTCTCATAAAACATACACTCTAACTAACATACAACTATCTAAAAAAATTAATACCAACAAAAAATGCGATGAAAATCGCAACTAAGCTAACTACTGAGCCTACATCATAATGATACCAAGCCTCTTGATTAATGGCATATCTTTTAATCTTTTTAATCTTCAAGCGCATTGCATCAATCTTGATCTGGTGATCATCGACGACATCGGCAAGCTTCAAGTCCAATTTCATCTTCTCTTCTAGGCATTGCAGACGAAGATCTTCATTTATTTTCAATTTTTCTTTCATATCATTATTTTCTTTGTCAAATAAATTTAGCATCTCGACCAGAGGGTCGGTTGGAATTTCTGGTTCAACTAACTCCTAGATAAAATATCCATGTCAAATTGGTCGGTATAATTGTCATAAAGAGAAATGAAACAAATAGTTATAAAAGTATACCACAGCCGAATCATAGACCGGACGAGGGCCGACGGGGACGGATATCAAAACAATGGCACTATACATAAAAAAACAATCATACATGTAAGAAAATTATAAAGTAATATATATGCATCTATCACATTAAACTAAGTTTTTTTTATATAACAAAAAAACAAGTAGGCTCACCGAGATCGATGGCAGTGAGGACGGGAAAGATACTAAAACCAACAAAACATCTTTTAATTTAAGCTCAAATTGCATAGAAAACGAATGAAATCCCTAACTTAGACATTTGATCAAACACCTTGCTAGCACTAAAAAAGTTGAAACGAGTTAAACTATAGGAAATGAGCTAAATTAGGAATGCTGGAAGAAAGGATAATGTTGCTAACCATTGTATAGATGGTGGCGGCCAATCTTAACAAAATGGTGGAGAAAAATGAAGATTTGTTGGAGTGTGAGAGGAGAGAAATTTTTTGGAAGTGTGTTGGAATGAAAAATTGGAGAGCTAGCTGTGCTCTCGGGTGTGCTCGCGTTGAGAAATAGGCTGGAAACCCTTTAGAACCGGTTCATGACACCAACCGGTACTAAAGGTGCAGCGCCGGTCCCACATCCACAGCAAATTTGGCACGAAAACCTTTAGTACAGGTTGGTGTCACGAACCGGTACTAAAAACCCCGGACGAACCAGTGCTGAAAGTTTCCGGCGCCCTGGAACTGGTACTAATTCTACCTTTAGTACCGGTTCGTAATTGAACCGGTACTAAAGGTAAAATGCTTTGGCCCTGTTTCTACTAGTGAGGGTTGCTCTAAAGATATTAGATCAAGTTATTATCACCAGATGAGTTCCATCGTAGTGGTCATGTTTCTTTATGTTGCTCTATGCAGACCTGAATTGATTCCGGTAGTTTCGTACAGATCTGAAATTTATCTTCGCTTGAAGAATTTAAAAACCAAGGATATTGAACCAAGGGATAGGCACGCTATGGGTTCACCATTAGTATTTAGTAAAAACATGGCCCGGGTGCCGTGACATTGATCCAAGGAATTGGCATGCCATTCCTAGCATCAAAGAATGGTGGATTGAGGTCATACACAAGAGAGGTGATTCGATAAAAGGCATTGCTTCACTTGCGATGTTGGTCTCGTGGGATGTATGGAAGGAAAGGAATGTGCACATCTTACGGCATCAAACAATTACTTCGACCATGTTAATCAACAAAATCAAAGATGACGCGGCTCTTTGGTGTCTCCCCGAGGCAATCAAAGGAAGGAAAGGAATGTAACATAATGCGGCGAGAGTATATTTTTTATTTTGCTTGGCCCCAGTCCAATGGTTGCTTATTTAGAGTTCTCTAAACTGCCCCTTATTAAATGAAAATGCCAGGTCCTTTTGCTTATGTAAAAAAAAGCAAGGATATCTATTAAACCGATATGTTTGAAATTATCATCAATTTTTCATGATTTGCGGCTGTCATTGGGGGACAAAAGAAAATCGTAAAAATAAATGATAAACCCTGGTTGGTATCTTTCTTGACTTTGGAACGTCTATTTCAGCCCTGAGCCCCTGACAATGTCCCAGACATACAAGAATGTAAATGATTTTACAAGAAAAAATAAACTATTGTATTATCTTGTATACTTCTCTGAATTGCTCCCTGCAGCCACAGTTTATTTTGCCACTACTACTTTTTCACCACTCTCTTGACACAATCTGACATGTGCCACGTGTAATTGCGTTACAGTACGTCTCATGGTCCTTGATAGGTGATACATCATTGTAAGACTAGTCACAATAGGGAGTATCATACACTAGTATCATGCATATGATACTAGTCTATGTTACTAGTCCCACAATGGGTAGTAACATATTTGTAGTATCATATAGTATTACATTTATTACGTTATAGACTCATTTTGTGTTGGGTTGCGTTATGTTACGGTATCTACCTATGATACCACCATCACCTCTTTCATCATTAATTGCACTGCCACCTCAGCTTTTTGCCAACATGGCATCTATGATACCACCTATGTGGCACCTTTAGTACCGTACCACTCCGCTCTACTCGTCAGAAGTTTGGCCTTTTATCAGCATACGTGAATTTGGATCACCATAAAATAACACTCCACCTTGAGACAAATTCCTTCATGTAGCATAAACGAACTTCACCCTGAAACACACAAATAACAACACCTTCGGCGTCAAATAGCCTCTTGGGCTAAATAGTGATACCAACTAAGCTTGACCAGAGCTCAAACTTAGCAACATGAACTGGCTTTGTCATCATATCAGTAGGATTATCATGAGTACTAATCTTGCATACCTTCAGCTTACCTTGTGTAACAACATCACACACATAATGGTACTTGACATCAATGTGCTTTGTTCTCTCATGGAACATCTGATCCTTATTAAGATAAATAGCACTCTGACTGTCACAAAATAGGTTAATGCAAGTATCATCTCCACAAAGCTCAGCAAACAGACCTTTCAACCAAACTGACTGTTGGCATGCTTCAGCAATAGCCATATACACAGCATCAGTAGTAGATTCTGCAACAACACCCTGCAAGGTAGCCTTCAATCTAATAGCACATCCACTAACAGTAAACACATAACCTGTGAGGGACCTCCTCTTATCCAAGTCGGCAGCAAAATCTGAATCCACATAGCCTGCGAGTCCCTCACCAGTCTTGCCAAACTTCAAGCAAGCTTTGGATGTGCCGCGAAGGTAACTGAAAATCCACTAAACAACTTTCCAATGTTCTTTATCAGGATTATCCATGTATTGACTGACCAAACTCATAGCATAAGACAAATCAGGTCGAGAAAACACCATGGCATACATTAAGGAACCAACATCACTAGAATAGGGAACTCGCACTAGTGGAAACAACCCCTTTCACACTAGTGTGCCCAAGGCAGCAGAAACCACCTGGGGGCATCTGTCTCGGTTCGTGGGGAGGCATTGGTCCTGGTTTGTGGCATGACCCGGGACCAATGCCTAGCCACAGGACACGTGGCACGCGCATGGGCATTGGTCCCGGTTCATTCCCCAAACCGGGACCAATGCCCCTTCCCCTACATATGCGGCCTCACAGCCCCCTTCCCTCTCTTTTTTTGGCTTGGGGGAGTGAGAGAGGTGGGTGTTAGTGTGTGTTGTGCCTGGTGGCGCGGGAGTCTCGCCGCGTGGCGCGGGAGTCCTGCCGCGTGGCCCGGGAGTTGTGACGCGTGGCCACGAATGCGCGGTATAAACTGCCACGCGTCGAGCGTCTTCTCCTCTCCACGCACCGTCGCGCCACCACCATGCCTCCGAGGAGGAACAACACCACCGGCTTCCGCGGCGTCCGAGCACGGCAGAACGAAATCCTTTGCGACGGCGGCGGAGGCCGCCCGCGCCTGGGACGCGGCGGCCTGGCGCCTCAACCGCCCGCGGTCGCTGATGAACTTCAACGACTGCCACACCCTCTGGGAAGCGGGGGCCAGAGCGCCGACGCCGCAGATCGTCACTGTCGCCGACCACCGCGACCTCAGGCACCGCGCGTTTCACGGCCTAGTCGACGCCAGGGACGACCGCGTGGTCCGCGAGTATTACCGGAACAATCCGGGGGAGGAGAGCGCCGACGAGGAGCTTTGGCAGAACCGCGCGGCTGAGCGGGCGGAGCGGCGCCTCGAACGCCACCTCCCGTTAGATGCCGCTCGGGAGGCAAGGACGAAGGCGCTGCAAGACCTCCGTCGGGCCGACCACGCCGGCGAAGTCTGGGCCTCCGACGATCCGAGGTAGGGGCCTATGTCGGACATACCATCATGCACCTCCGCCGACGACGAGGAGGTCACCGACGACGACGACCAGGACGAGGAGTAGTGTTCGTCTGTTTTCTGTTTAATAAAAGAATTTGTTGTCTTCTGGGAAACTGCGGCGCGCTAGCGCGTCTGTTTTATGTTTTCAGTGTGATTCTTCTTGATTGGATGGATTCAGACGACTCACGTTAAGGAGAGGGGGACATGCATTTCGATAGATAAACAAGGCACAGTACACATAATGGCAAGATTGGATCTAAATCTAAATGGATAGCATAGATCTAAATAAACAAGGTAGTACATAATGGCAAGAGTGCATCGATCTACTAGCTAGTCATACTCCTGCCTAGGCCTATAATACTCCGACTCGTAGTCATCGTAGTCGCCGCCGTTGTCGTCACTATCGTCGGACGGTGCTCTGGACTCCCTCGTAGGATCACGACTCCAGGACTGGGCGTGAGGGTAGCGCAGGCGGGGGTTATCGCCAGCCCTGATGTAGTTCATGACGCTATGAAGAGTCCGTCCGCCGCCCCACCACAGCCGACGACCGGCCTCGTTGAAGTTAGAAGGAGGCGGGCCGTTCTCCTCGTACCTGGCGAGCCGATTAATGAAGAAGGCGTCCCAAGTAGGGCGGTCGTCAGGATTCCAACTGGGATTCCTCCGCTGCTCTGGCGTGAGCTCGTGGTAGTAGTGGTTCGTGATGGCCACCCAACGCGCCACACCTTGAGGAAGAGGAGGTACCGGCACTCCTCCGGCGCTCAGCATCCAACCGGCGGGAACACTGTAGCCGGGCGGGCAGGGGTAGTTCGAGGCGGAAAGAGCCTCCGCCTGGATGAAGGTTAGAGTGGGTATGGTAGAAGCCATGAGAGAGTGGTGAGTTTGTATGTGTTTATGCCAATGGTGTGGCAATGCATACATATATATAGTGAGAAGAAAACATATTCCTTTAGTCCAGGCCTGTTTTACTAACTGGGACGAAATGGTTCGGGTTTCGTTGCGAAACGGATCGTCCCTTTAGTCCCGGCCTGTTTTACCAACCGGGACGAAATGGTTAGGGTTTCGTTTGGACCAGTCAGATAGAATCACACGAATCGTGTGTTTCTTTCAAGCGCTTGTGAGTCGTTGGATCAGGTGGGTGTTTCTTTCGAGCTGTTGTGAGCCGTTCGATCAGGGCTACGGTGTGTTTCTTTCGAGCGGTTGTGAGCCGTTGGATCAGGATGTTTCTTAACCGTTGGATCAAAACCCTAGCACAACGTTTTGTGAGCCAGAGGACCCTATATATAGCCCACCTTCATACACCGGTCAGTTCATCGACCAAATACAAAACATCAGGATTAGCCAGCATACGTCCCGCCGTGCATTTGGTATGTATATATGCACTCAGTAGCCAGAAAACAGATTTAAATACAAATAGTAAAATAGTTAATAGTTTGAATAGTTTGAATAATTATTTAGGTAAACAGAAAACGGATTTGAATTAGTTATGCAAATTCAAGCAATTTTCATGTTGAAATTTGTTCAAATTCGAAAGTATATAGAAGTTATTCATGTACATATTGAAAAAATATTCAAATTTTGGCGATAAAACATTTGGCAAGCCCGGACCAAAAATACATCTAGTCCCGGCCCGTGCGACCAGCCGGGACGGAAGCGTCTTTTCGTCCCGGTTGCTGCCACCAACCGGGACTAAATGGGTCTTTCGTCCCGGTTGCTGCCACCAACCGGGACGGATGACCGTGAATATATACACGTCACCTTCTCCTCCCCAATTTCAGAACCGCGCGCAGGGACGAACCGACGCCGCGAGGCTGCCCAAATTTTCCGTCGCGCCGCCAGTGGCCCGCACGCCGCCCCTACCCCGTCGCCGCACTCCTTCGCCGCCGCGCCGCCACTGACCCTCGCTCCGTCCCGCTGCCCGCGAGCGCCGCAATCGATCCCGTCGTGCCGCCGCCAGCCCGCGAGCGCCGCCCTCGATCCCGTCGCGGCGACCGCGCCGCCCTCGATCCCGTCGGGCCTCCACTGCCCCGCGCGCCGCCCCTACCCCGTCGCCGCACTCCTCCGCCGCCGCGCTGCCACTGCCCGCGAGCGCCGCCCTTGATCCCGTCGCGCCGTCGCCAGCCCGCGCGCGCCGCCCTCGATCCTGTCGGGCCTCCACTGCCCCGTGCTGGCCGCCGCCTGAGAGGCGTTAAGGCTTGCCTCCAGCTCGCCCTAACCAGGGGGCTTTTTTTCGTTTTTTCGTTTTTTTACTTAATTACTGTTTTTGTTTTTAGTTATTTATTAGTGTTAGAAATGTTAGAATCATTAGTTATGAATTTTATAAATTTTAGATTTGTTAGAATTGACATAGGAAATGTTAGAAATGTTAGGAAATTTAAGAATGTTAGAAAATTTAACTAAGTTAGTGTTAGAAATTTAAGAATGTTAGAAATGTTAGGAATGTTAGAAAATTTAAGCACGTGAGCTATGAACCTATGAGGGTTCCTTATCTATGGATGCGTATTATCATACGTTTAAATATTTCATGAATATGTTCCTGTTTTCGTGTATTATCTATAAGCAATTTTGATGAAAATAATTGATCATTAGTTATTATCTAGAAGCAATTTTGATGAAATGGATCTGAAACATATAGTTACTCTTTTTGTATAGTATGGAACCAAGAGACGAAGATGCCAAAAACTTGCTCGAGGGTTTCATCCGCGGGCCCGACGTAGAGACCGATGTGAGCCAGTGGATGAACAACTCCGATGAGGGAGATCCAGAGCTCACCCAGTGAGACGACTCCGGTGAGGGAGAAGCCGACGGCTCCGATATGGGAGCAGCCGACGGCTCCGGTGGAGCCGTACAAATTACAAACACCGGCTCCGAGGTGCATATATAGATATGTTAATTAATGAAGCATCCGTTGTCTATATACATGTATTAACAGTCTTTATAATTTTAGCCATCCGGTTCAAGCATATCAACCGGAAAAAAGACTAAACGAGGCGCAACAAAGAAGTTGAATGATACAGAAAGATATAGGATCGACACGATCACAGCAGACGGCGCACCCGAGCTTCCCGCTGATGTTGCCCAAAATTTGTGAAGCAATGCGGAGTGCTAGTTAGGGATCACATCCCAATCACTGTTCAGGAGTGGAATCAGCCAAAAGATCAGCGGAAACAAGGAATTTCATATGTCAGCAAAATAGCCAAATAACATCTTTTCTCGAAGATCTTGTCTAATTTCAACTTACCCTTGCCGGAGGTGGACGAGAATGAAGCGGTTGTGAATGAGGCCGATGTTACTAAAATGAAAAATTAGATACGGGAAAAGGTCAAGGCGTGGACCCTGAAAAAGATGGCCGAGCAATTCAAAAACTGGAAGAAAAGATTGAACCTTGACTATGTTAAGAAGAACAAGACTCCAGATTTCACTCAAGGGTATGAGAAAATAAAACCCATATGGGCAGATTTCGTGAAGTACAAGCTATCAGAGAATGAACTGGAAAGGACAAAAAACAAATGAGAAAAACGCCGCCAAAAAGGTATATCACCATGTTATGGGGCAAGGTGGCTACAAGGGTTCCAGTCCCAAGTGGGAGAAATGGGAGAACGACCTGCTTAAGCTGGGGATCACTCCCGAGCCGTTCTTGTGGGTCGAGCGGACAAGGTCATGGTTCTACGGGCATGGGGGCACGTTGGACGCCGAAGGAAATGCAATCTATAATCTAAGGCATAAAGAGAGTCCTCTACCCATAGAGAGTCTGAGAACCACAATACAGGACGTTAAAGAGGGGAAGTTCGTGCCAGATAGAGAGAACGACGAGCTCACACGCGCCCTCGGGAATAAGGAACACGTAGGGCGTACACGAGCCGTGAAAGGCAATCCTTCGTGGAATACTGGGTTCGACGACACCAAAAAGAGATACCCAGATAGAAGCCGTCAACGTACAAAGGACGCGGAGGCAGCTGAAGCAGAGAATCAGGCAAACTGGAGGCGTCAACTTGAAGAACAGATAAAGCTGACGCAGGATGTAGCAAAGAAGCAGCAGGACCAAATTAACACACTTAGCCAGCAGATAGTGTCTACCGGCGCATCACTCATGGTAGAAGGTGAAGTCGAGGCTACCGACGCCGCACATTCTCATCGCAAAAGCAGCGTTGCATCCACGCAGCTACCGGGTGATGATGCACCGCCGATGATTCACCTGGTGGATGATATCACGGAGATGACAACCTGTGAGCTCCACGTGAAGGTCGTCAATATAACCATCAAAGCGGCGGCCGGCTATGTCTTACCAATTGGCAACGAACCAACTCACCATAGTCTTCCGGTTCCACGGGGCTACGCTGTTGTTGGGGTCGATGAAGTTGTCAACGGATTCGAGCGGGTAAAGCTTGATTTCCCTAAAGGTGAAGACGAAGAGTTGACTGAACTCGAAGAAGGCAAGAACTTGACCGTTCTATGGCTAAAGGAATGCATTGTGCTCCCAAATCAGACGGCAAAGGCATCGAATCCTCGCCATTCTCCAGCGCGGTCGTCTTCTCCATGCATGCCGTCTCCACCGCGGTCGCCTACGCCGTGCACGTATCCACCGCGGTCGCCTACGCCGCCGCGTCAGCTTTCTCCACCACAGTCGCCTACACCGCCGCGTCAGCCATCTCCGCCCACTAAGTTTCTGCCGAAACGTAAAATATCACCCAAACATCAACGGTCACCCCTCCTGAAGGTGCCAAAGGAGGTACCCAAGTTACCTTACGACTATACCCCCGAGGAAACCCAGAAAATCGTGAAGGACGAATAGGAGGCGTGGAAATCGAAGCGGAAGGAGAAGAAAAAGGCAGATTTCTCCGAGACCGAAGAAGAGATAGAACGAGCTTGGAAAATGGTGAAGACTCTTCATCAACCCGAGCCGAGTCTGTCATGTGACTATGACCGCTCTATTCTGAAGTCACACCAGGAAATGGTGCGGTCGACGAAGAGTAGTAGCGCAATCGGGAAAGGGGAAAATCAGTTGTCCAGCTCGGAGAGCAGAAAAAACAAACCACATCCCCGCTCAAACTGATTTCCAATACCCAGGTGGGGCCGAGCACTAATATTGCTGACGAGCAAATTGATCCGGAGTTTATAACACTGTACGCAGACAAGGCAGCTGATGCGGGTTTGTCCATTGCTGAGTATATGCAAACAGTAGACTACTTCCCCGAAGCTGAATGTGCGTACAAATACGGGTACGGGAAGCCTCTCGTCAAACCCGAGGAGATAAAGGATCTAGCAACGAAAATGCGAACAGTTCATAGTTGGTATATGGAAGCCGTTGAGAAATCTCAGGACTGGATATGTCTCAGCATTAAGGACGAGCACTATGGGTATAGAAATGGATTGGTTATGATTCTATTTGACGAATTGTTTCAGTTATACCAGCAGCATGCCGTCGACAAAGCTATCCTTAGTGCCTATTGTCTGTAAGTACTTATTTCTCTAGCTCACCTCGTTCATTTGCATATTCATATATATATATATATATTACACTCATATATTATAATTGCAGAATGAAGATTCTCGAATGCAAAAGAGGTGGAATCTATGATATTGGGTTCATTGATCCAAATTTTGTTTATGAAAAGACTCTTCAGCTATTTGCTAAGGATACTGAAAATAATATTCTGAGGGCAATAATGTTTCACCAACACCGACGGGAAATACTATTTCCTTAGAACTTCGGGTTAGTGTTACTCTGTTGTAAACATTCTGTTTTCCTCACTCGATGTTCACTGTATAACTGATGAGTTCTGCGTGCGCAGCTTCCACTATATTCTGCTAATCTTCCAAATTGACAAAGGAAAAGTAATAGTAATGGACCCAAAACGTAAACCCATAGCGATGTGGGATGACATGCAGGAAACGATCCAGCGGTAATTTGAATCTTTATTAATTTCAGTATTTATATATGGGACTATATCGACTACTTTGTTTCATTTTCGGATATCAAGTAATTACTAACTCTTTTTATTCTTTTTATTTATCGGGTCGCGTTTGGAAGAGGTTCATAAAGAAGTCTCCCGGTGAATGGAAATCAGAGCTTAGATTTGATGTTGTGCAAGCAAGTACTATCTAGATCCGCGCGCATCTACTTGATTCTAGTGTCGATACCATTATCATGGTTGGTTGATTATTATTTCGATTGAAACCATGTTCTCGTAAAGTGCTTGCAACAAGGAGACGGGAATCACTTGTGTGGATACTACGTTTACGAGTTCATTCGTCAGACGACATGTCCTAAGGGCAAAAATTTAAAGCAACTACATGTACGTTAGTTGTTAATTCTTCTTATTACCATCTATTTTAGTTACTTAGTTTCATTAATATATTTTGACCACTCTTCTTTATATGAGATCGAACGGCTTCGGGACGGTCTTCTACCAAGGGACCGCATACGGGAAATTTAGGAGGAAATTGCGGGCTTCTTAGATGCAGAGGTCCTAAACGTAGGTGGAGAGTACTATATCCCTGGTTGGAACTGAATTTGATTTTGTAATACACTCCATCGGTCATGTAATATGCTCGATATACTTTGCTTCCGTAATATAAGTGTTCCTTATTCTGCTTTATATATGTATTATTTATTCACTCGTGGGATCCGGGAGCTCCGGGGAGGGTCCACCGAGACTCCTCTCTTCTCGTGGGATCCGGGAGGTCCGGGGAAGGGCCACCGGGGCACCTCTCTTCTCATGGGATCCGGGAGGTCCGGGGAGGGGCCACCGGGAGGTCTAGGGGTCACAAAACACAAATCATAAACATTCTGCCGCGGCAGAGAAAAGGGCAAAAGCCCTGCCGCGGCAGAATGGGCATGCATCCCGGGTCGTATTGAGGACCGGGACTAATAGCCCTGGTCAGGTTCCAGCTCACGAGCCACGTGGTCAGCCCCGTTTGTCCCGGGTCCTGGCACACCCGGGACCAATGGGGGAGGGGTATTTGTCCCGGATGCCCTATCCCTGTTGCACAACCGGGACAAATGAGGCTTACGAACCGGGACTAATGCCCCTGTTTCCACTAGTGTCGTGACATGTACTCAATATCTTTGTGAGTAGTAGGACATTGCAATGCTGTCAACTTGAAGTGTGAAGCAATAGGAGTACTAATAGACTCGAGACGCTCCGCTCTACTCGTCAGAAGTTCGGCCTTTTATCAGCATACGTGAATTTGGATCACCATAAAATAACACTTGTAGCTACGTCGTGGAATAATTGGACGAGACCGGTGCGCTGATCCAGCGTACCAAACATTTCTGATGTCTCGCACTCCCATATGTGTGCTTCTAACATGGAGAAATGGGAAATGAGCTTTTTCTGCTTGGTTCCAGCATAAAACATCGAGTATGTAAAAGAATTTGTTTGGTGTGAAGGTGTTGGAGTTGAGTTTGTGAAACTTCTATAGGCACGTCAGTCTATTAGTTGCACATGGGTTATAGTTTAGTTATATATATCTTGGTTGCTACCTTGGTGAAGTATGCGTAATATAAAACTCTTGTAGTATATGGCTATATATATCCAGCTGCAAGACTAATATTTAGTGTGACGCGTCTGGTCCATCGTGAATTAATTGGCTAACAGCTGAGCACTCTTTTATATGTAAAAAGAAAAGAACCATCTGCACAAATAATCTGCGGACGTGTGAGTCATGATATATTCGTGATGACCAGTTTTACTTCACTGGTTGGCACATATAAATGTGAAGTGACACTTAGATGTTGGGCCCTCCTAATAGCTAGTGTCAAATCTCGTAGAACAATCCAAATGTGATTAAATGATCAAGTCGTCTATCTCAAGCCAAAACCTTCAGAGTAGAATGCAGTGCAATATTTATGAGTTAGATGGGCTTAATTACCATGTGGTTGTGGTCATCATTAGGTTTGCCTCTAGCTCAAGTCGAGGCTAAATCGACGGATTCTCCATTCTGGAAAGGGATTATGGGGGTTAAAAAAGAGTTTTTTTTATCGCATATCCTTTTCTATTGGTAATTTCTATTGGTAACAGCAGGATTACTAGATTTTGGGAGGATTCATGAATAGATGGAACATCATTGGCCAAACAGTATCCTTCTCTATATAATATTGTGCGCCGTAGGAACATGGTAGTCATCCAGGTTTTTGACAATGCCCAGCTAAATATTGAATTTAGGAGGGTTTGCATGAGGATAAATGGAGTCAGTGGCTTCATTTAGTAGAGAGATTAACGGATGTTTCTCTAACCAATGAGCAAGATTCGATTATGTGGAAACTAACAGATTCAGGAATGTCTACTGTTAAGTCATTCTACGCGGATCTTATGAATGATAATACTAGGTTCTTACAAAAATATTTATGGAAGTTAAAAGTAGCTTTAAAAATCAAGATTTTTATGTGGTTTCTTAATCGTAAAGAGTTACTCACTAAGGATAGTTAAACAAAGATGCACATACTGTTCTAAATGTGTGTTTTGTGATAGGGATGAAACAGTTGAGCATTTGTTTATCTCCTGTGAATTCGCTACAAAAAGTTGGATATTAATTCACTTCAATTTCAGCATTACTCCACCAAACAGTGTTACTAATATGTTTGGCAACTGGCTTTATTGAGTTGATAAATCTGCTAGAGCAAGTATACACATTGGTGTATGTGCTTTTCTTTGAGAAATTCGGAATTGCCGAAATAATGTGATTTTTAACAATTTGAGAGCTGGTCATTTCTTGCAGGTCATTCATCGTGCGACGCACTGGATTCATATGTGGGAATTCCTCCTTCCAGAGGACCAGCCTGGACGTTTGGATGACGGATTTTCTCGGCTTATGGCGGTCGTACGGGCTATCTTCAACATGGTTGGATGGCTGCATACTAGACGCCTTTCGTGGGAGATCGCCTGAGAATGCTTTCTGTTTTCTGGTGGTTGATTTTTGTGTCCACAAGACCTTCTAGTTTAGTTGTTATTTTTGTTATTCGGATGCTTTGTACTCGGATATCTTTTTTAATATAAAATCTGTATTCATCAATTTGATGCAACTGGGTTTACCCATTTCAAAAAAAAAGACTTCATTTCTTTGTTTCAAAATTCGTGGTGTTTGCATGGAGCACCGAAGCACTAAAATTGTTTGTACCCTTCATGAATATCAAGATCCTTTCTGCTTGGATGTCTTGTACAAGTAGGAATAATTGTCTCAATTTTGAGTAGTCGAAGTCGAAGGAATTTTAGGCACTCTAGTTTGTTCATTAATTAGGCGGAAAAGAACACTGGTAGAAAATAGGTCTTCCATACGCCCCCATTAGTCCCCAAAAGTATCGACCCGCGACTATAGGGGTCTCTAGTCGCGGTTCGGGAGGAGATCCGCGACCAACAGTCTGGGCCCAGCGCACTCGGTCCACAGCTGGCGGACGGGAGGGGCTTTAGTCCCGGTTGGCATGGCCAACCGGGACTAATAGGTCCCCAAGGCTTTTAGTCGCGGTTGTCTAGGTGAACCGGGACTAAAGAGTCAAGACCCATCCCTATATATAGGGCTCAGGTGGCTGCACTTAGCCACATTTGGTGTCACTTCTACTCACAATATTCACAAGGGGTGGTGGGTTTGCTTTTTGTTCCTCCTATGCACACAAGGTGTTTGATGAAATGCCCGAGAGCATTAAACACACATGATATGAAGTGTCCGAGCCGCACTTGAGCGTTTTCATTTATTTTACCTCCGCGATCGCGGTTAGCAACTTGAACCTTTCATGATTTGTATTATTTCCAGCTAGTTAGTTTAACAAATGCATTATGGTTAATTATATACTTTATATAATAATAATGCAGATGAATCGGCAATGGATGTACGGTAACCGACTCTCCGGCGATTTCACTACGGGTTTGAAAGATTTCCTCGTAGTGGCAAATGCGAACAAGCAGCGAGGTTTTATTAGTTGTCCATGTGCTGAATGTAAGAATGAGAAGGGTCACTCCTCCTCAAAGGTCGTTCATATGCACCTGCTTCGGCACGGTTTCATGCGAAGCTATAATTGTTAGACCAAGCATGGAGAAAAAGGGGTTAGAATGGAAGAAGATGAAGAAGAGGATGATATCGATTTCAACTATCATGACGCTTTCGGTGATACTTTCATGGAGGATGATGCTGAACGTGGGGAAGGGTTTGGTGAAGGTGAAGAAGAGGCACATGATGAGCCCGCTGATGATCTTGGTCGGACCATTGCTGATGCATGGAGACGCTGCGAAACTGACAAGGAGAGGGAGAATTTGGATCGCATGTTAGAGGATCACACGAAATCGCTGTACCCAGGATGTGACAATAGTCTGAAAAAGCTGGGCTGCACAATGGATTTGCTGAAATGGAAGGCACGGGAAGGTGTAGCTGACTCATCATTTGAAAATTTGCTGAAAATGTTGAAGAATATGTTTCCGAAGAATAACGAGTTGCCCGCCAGTACGTACGAATCAAAGAAGGTTGTCTGCCCTCTAGGTTTAGAGGTTCTGAAGATACATGCATGCATTAACGACTGCATCCTCTACCGCGGTGCATACGAGAATTTGAATGAATGCCCTGTATGCACTGCATTGCGTTATAATATTAGAGGCGATGACCCTGGTGACGATGTTGAGTGCGAGAAACCCAGGAAGAGGGTTCCCGCCAAGGTGATGTGATATGCTCCTATAATACCTCGGTTGAAACGCCTGTTCAGGAACAAAGAGCATGCCAAGTTGTTGCGATGGCACAAAGAGGACCGTAAGTCCGACGGGGAGTTGAGACACCCCGCTGATGGAACGCAATGGAGAAAGATCGACAGAGAGTTCAAAGATTTTGCAGCTGACGCAAGGAACATAAGATTTGGTCTAAGTACTGATGGCATGAATCCTTTTGGTGAGCAGAGCTCCAGCCATAGCACCTGGCCCGTGACTCTATGCATCTACAACCTTCCTCCTTGGTTGTGCATGAAACGGAAGTTCATTATGATGCCAGTGCTCATCCAAGGTCTGAAGCAACCCGGCAACGACATCGATGTGTACATAAGGCCATTAGTTGATGAACTTTTACAGTTGTGGGGCAGACCTGGTGTACCTGTGTGGGATGAGCACAAAGAAGAGGAATTTGACCTACGGGCATTGCTTTTTATAACCATTAACGATTGGCCTGCTCTCAGTAACCTTTCAGGACAGTCAAATAAGGGATACAAAGCATGCACGCCCTGCTTACATGAGACTGAAAGTGTATTTTTGGATAATTGTAGGAAGAACGTGTACCTGGGTCATCGTCGATTTCTTCCCCGAAATCATAACGTAAGAAAGAAAGGCAAGCATTTCAACGGCAAGGCAGATCACCGGCCGAAGCCTGCGGAACGTACTGGAGCTTAGATATTTGATATGGTCAAGGATTTGAAAGTCATCTTTGGAAAGGGTCCTGGCGGGCAATCAGTTCCGCTGGGAGTTGACGGGCACGTACCCATGTGGAAAAACAAATCGATATTTTGGGAGCTACAGTATTGGAAAGTCCTAGATGTCCGCTCTGCAATCGACGTGATGCATGTTACAAAGAATATTTGCGTGAACCTGCTAAGCTTCTTGGGCGTGTATGGGAAGACAAATGATACAAAGGAAGCACGGCAGGACCAGCAACTTTTGAAAGACCCAGATGACCGGCATCCGGAATGGTTTCAAGGTCGTGCCAGCTACGCTCTTACCAAAGAAGAGAAGGTCATTTTTTTGAATGCCTGAGCCGTATGAAGGTCCCGTCTGGCTTCTCGTCGAATATAAAGGGAATAATAAACATGGCGGACAAAAAGTTCCAAAACATGAAGTCTCACGACTGCCACGTGATTATGACGCAATTGCATCCGATTGCTTTGAGGGGGCTCCTACCGGAAAATGTTCGAGTAGCCATTGTGAAGCTATGTGCATTCGTCAATGCAATCTCTAAGAAGGTAATCAGTCCAGAAGATCTACCACGGTTACAGAACGATGTGGTCCAGTGTCTTGTCAGTTTCGAGTTGGTGTTTCCACCATCCTTCTTCAATATTATGACGCACCTTCTGGTCCACCTAGTCGAAGAGAATTCCATTCTCGGTCCTGTATTTCTACACAATATGTTCTCCTTTGAGAGGTTTATGGGAGTATTAAAGAAATATGTTCGTAACCGTGCTAGGCCAGAAGGAAGCATCGTAAAGGGCTATGGAAATGAGGAGGTAATTGAGTTATGTATTGACTATGTTCTGACCTTAAGCCGATTGGTATTCCTCAATCGCGGCACGAGGGGAGACTAAGTGGAAAAGGCACGATCGGAAGGAAATCAACGATATGTATGGACGGTCATTCTATGACTGAAGCACACCACACAGTTCTGCAAAATTCGACCTTGGTGGCTCCATACTTCGAGCAACACAAGAATATTTTACGCTCGGACAACCCGGGGAAGCCTGAATCATGGATTAGAAAGGCCCACATGGAGACTTTCGGCAGTTGGTTGCGAAAACATTTAATGAATGACAATGATGTTGGAGATCAGCTGTACATGTTGGCCAAGACACCATCTTCGACTATAGCGACTTTCCAAGGGTACGAGATTAATGGTAATACATTTTACACGATTTTCCAAGATAAAAAGAGCACCAACCAAAACAGTGGTGTTCGCTTTGATGCAGCAACCGAGATTGGGCAAAAGGTCACATATTATGGTTATAGAGGGATGTGGTCCAGTGTCTTGTTAGTTTTGAGTTGGTGTTCCCACCATCCTTCTTCAACATTATGACTCATCTCCTGGTTCACCTATGTGAAGAGATTCATATTCTTGGCCCGGTATTTCTACACAATATGTTCCGCTTTGAGAGGTTCATGGGAGTCTTGAAGAAATATGTTCATAACCGTGCTAGGCCAGAAGGAAGCATCTCGAAGGGCTATGGAACAGAGGAGGTCATTGGGTTCTGTGTTGACTTTATTCCTGACCTAAAGACAATAGGTGTTCCTGAATGGCGGCATGAGGGGAGACTGAGGGGAAAAGGAACGCTGGGAAAGAAAACAATGATACCTAGGGACGGGCATTCTTTGACCAAAGCACACTACACAGTTCTACAAAATTCTATGTTCATGGCTACGTATCTCGAGGAACACAAGAATATTGTACGGTCTACAAACCCGGGGAAGGATGACTCATGGATTAAACGCGAACACATGGAGACTTTCGGAAGTTGGTTGCAAACACATCTTATAAATGACAGCACTGTTGAAGATCAGCTATACATGTTGGCAGGGTCACCATCTTCGACTATTGGGAGTTTTCAAGGGTACGAGATAAATGGGAATACATTTGACACGAGCTCCCAAGATAAGAAGAGCACCAACCAAAACAGTGGTGTCCGCTTTGATACAACAAACGAGAATGGAAAAAATGACACATACTATGGTTACATAGAGGAGATATGGGAAATTGACTATGGACCTTCTTTTAAGGTCCCTTTGTTCAAGTGCAAATGGGTCAACCTGAATGGAGAAGGGGTAAAGGTAGACCCGCTTTATGGAATGACAACAGTGGATCTCAACAATATTGGTTACAATGACGAACCATTCGTCCTAGCCAATGATGTGGCTCAGGTCTTCTATGTGAAGGACATGTCTTCCAGACCGAAGAAAAGAAAAAATAAGGAAACAAATTCATCATACGATGAGCCGAAGCATCACATAGTTCTCTCAGGGAAAAGAAACATCGTGGGAATCGAGGACACGATAGACATGTCAGAAGATTATAATAAATTTGTTGAAATTCCACCCTTCACAGTGAAAGCTGACCCCACCATCCCGTTAAATAATGAAGATGCTCCATGGTTACGGCCGAAGCGATCATAAGCAAGGGACACGAACTCATCCACCCCGGCCGAAGAGTAGGTGTAAGTTTGACGAATAATTTGTATTGATCGGTCAAAAGCTGGCAAGCATTGAGTGCTTGACAACTATGACCAGGCTGACTTCATTATTATTCCAACCAGCGGCACACCCACCCACTTTTCTGTTTCTCTCTTCTCCGTCTGTTGGTGATGTGTAATAATAAGCGTGGAATACATGATCATATAGTTCTGTTTGATCAGTATTTTGTATTGACCGGTAAAAGGCTGACAACTATGACCAGCCTGACTTCGAAAATGTAGGTCTTCCGTGTTGCCAGGTACTGAAGGTTCTTGAGATCAGAAATATCAAAGAAATTCCACCACACTATGTTTTGAAAAGATGGCGAAAGAATGCTCAGAGTAAACCTTCGAAGGAAAACTATGGTTTTTCTGTTGTAGACGAAGATCTAAAATTCACCGTGCCAATAAGGTACAACTCGCTTTGTCGAACCCGGGATAGAGAAAGATGGGCTTTGCCTTATGGGATATATACCATCCTGACAGATATCCTTAAAACAGAAATAGAGCTTCGATACTTATTTAACAGATATGATAAATTTTTGGAGGAGAAACGTCTAACTGAACAACAAAGTTCCCAAATGTTGAAGGCGGAGGGGAGCGCGAAGGCGACGGCGGACGAGCAGAGGAGAGGAAAGCGCGAGAGCAACGGCGCGGTCTCCCCCGCCCGACCGCCCGTCTCTGCTTTAAGTCTGCTCCTCCCGCTGCGGCTTGCCGCGTACACGGAAGTTACTATGCGCAGAGTAAACCTTCGAAGCAGAACTTGTCGAAATTTATATAAATCACCCGGGATGCCTTGTATGCTCTGGACTAACTCGGAAGATCGCGAGAGAAAACAAAAATTGTAACATTTTTATATTCAAATTATATACAAATGGTAAAATAATTAATAGTTTCAATAGTTAGAATAATTATTTAGTTAAACGAAAAATGGATTTAAATTAGTTTTGCAAATTCTAGCATTTTTCATGTTGGAATTTTTGTCAAATTTGAAAGTATATACAAGTTGTTAATGTGCAAACTTAACTCTTTTCAAATTTTGGCGCTAAAAAATTTTGGGCGCGCAGGGAGGCACCGAAATTCGAAATTAGTTTTTGGTCCCGGCCCGGGGTACTAACCGGGACCAAAGGGACTCTACTCCCGGTTGGTGGCACGGGCAGGGACTAGAGGCCCAGGTGTATAAAAAGCGCGGCCCTCTCTCCAGGCCGAAGGAACACCCCAGGACAGTGGACATGGCTTGGCGAAGCCCTGCCAGCGGCGGGAACGAGTAGACAGATCCCGCCGGCGGACCGCCGGCGGGGATGGGCTAGGGACACGGTAGACTAGGGCACACAACTTATATTAAAATAAAAGGCCAGGGGCCTTGCTTACATAGATATGGGGCGGCGCGGCCACAGGCGGCCGACCGTACTTGCATAAAGGGGGCGGCGGCGCGGCCACAGGCGGCCGGCCGTTTTCTTGGGGGGGGGTAGCTTAGTCTAGGGGGGCGCACCGGCGCCGATCTACTCGTCCTCCTCGTCGAAGGAGATGCAGTGGTAGGGGGCCGCGTACGGCGGTGGCGGGGGCAGCACCTCCTGCGGCGGCGGTGGTGGGGGCAGCTCCTCCTGCTCCGGCGACCAAACGCCGCCGGTCCAGGCCCAGGACATGCCGTACTCCAAGCCTGGGGGAGCGGCTGCGGCGGCGGCTGGTCCTCGGACGCCTCCCACTCGGCGTACAGCGCGTGCCACCAGGGGGTAGGCTCGGTAGGGGGCAGCGGCGGCGGCATGGCGGCGGCGGCGGCGGCCACGACCCGCTCCCACCGCTTGATTTCGTCGTCGATGAGGGAGCGGCGGGAGGCCTCGCAGGCCTCCTCCATGTTGGCCCAGAGCTCGGGGTCCTCCTCCCCGGAGAAGTCCTCGATGTCCTCGAGGAACCACAGCTCCCTCTCCCGGCGGTGGCGCGGGGTAGTCGTCCACGTTCACCTCCTCGTGGGGGACGGGGATGAAGGAGCGCCAGCGCTGCTCGTGCTCCGGCTGGAACCAGGTGGCCCAGTAGGGGGAGCTGCGCGCGTACGCGCGGTCCCTGAGGAGGGGGGCCGGCAGGAGACGGCGTCGGCGTTCGACCTCCTCGAGCAGCGCCTCGCCGGTCGGGGCCGGCGGCACAGGGATCCGCTGGGTGTTCAGATGCCAGCCGTCCGGGAGGTGGACGTCTGGCCAGAACACCGGCGTGGCGTTGTTCCAGTGCCACTCGGCCTCCGCCGTCCGGATGTACCGGCGGAAGCGCTTGCCCTTGGGCGCGGCGCGGGGCGGCGGGCGTGCCGCCAGAGGTGGCGCGGGGACGCGCGGCGTCCCGCCGATGCGGACACCTCCAGGGCCGTAGCCGAAGGCCTCCGCCGGCGGGGGTGGGACGCGGCCGGCGCCGCTCGAGGAGCCTTCGTGGTCGTTCCTGGGGCGCTTGCCGGAGCCGCTCGAGAACCAGCGGGACATGGTGGCTAGGGTTGCTTTGCCTTGGGCGCGGCCGGGGTGGATGGGTTGTACGGGCGGCGGGGGCCCTTTAAAAAGGACCCGGGGGGGCTGGCATGCCAACCGGCGGCCTGAACGTGGCGGCGGTTGCAGGCGGCCATGAATGCGGGGCGGGAGCCGAGGCGTGGCGGCGGTTGCAGCTGTGGCACGCGCGCGTGGGGAAGTGGGGGCGCGGGAAGCCGAGGCGGGGCGGGAAGACGAGGCGACAGTGGGCCCTTTGACCGCCCCTGTGGTCTTAATTTAAGGGACCAAACGAGCCAGCCACTAGGCCGCTGGCCAGTGGCCCCTTCGAACCGTTGACCGACCACAATAAAAGACGCGGGCCAGACGGCCCTTTTGACCGAAAAATGTGGCCAGTGGGCTTAATAAAAGACGTGGGCCTGGACGCGGTTGGGGAAGGGGGAGGCCGTCTGGGGATTGGGAGACAGGAGCCCAACAAACGAAACGGAAAAAAACCTGCCGCGGTAGGGGAAAATTGACGGCTATATTTTTTTTTAGAAAAAAGTATCCATCCCGGTCCCTTGAACGAACCGGGACGAACTCCCTGGCCGACCCCTGGCCCAGGTTCGCCACGTGGCCTATCCTTACCATCCCGGGTCTTGGCACAACCGGGACCAATGGGGGAGGGCCATTTGTCCCGGCTAGCCCATCCCGGTTGCACAACCGGGACAACTGGCCCTTACGACCCGGGACAAAAGGCCCTGTTTCCACTAGTGATAGAGGAGATATGGGAACTTGACAATGGACCCTCCTTTAAGGTCCCTTTGTTCCGGTGCAAATGGTTCAAGCTAACAGGAGGTGGGGTAAAGGTGGACGAGCAATACGGAATGACAATGGTGGATTTCGACAATCTTGGTTACCTTGATGAACCATTCGTCCTAGCCAAAGATGTCGCTCAGGTTTTCTGTTTGAAGGACATGAGTAGCAAACCGAGGAAACAGAAAGATAAGAAAACGATCAGTACATCATGCGATGATCCAAAGCGCCACATTGTTCTTTCAGGGAAAATAAACATCGTGGGAGTGGAGGACAAGACAGACATGTAAGAAGATTATAATATGTTTGGTGAAATTCCGCCCTTCAAAATCAACACTGACCCAAGCATTAAGTTAAATGATGAGGATGCTCCATGGATACGGCCAAATCGTAAGAAAGCGGGGACACAAGGGAAGAATTGATGTGTAATAATTTATTGTACCAAACTTTGTTGAATGGATCATGTGAATTATACTACTCCTCGTCGTCGTCGGGGAACTCTTCGGTGACCTCCTCCGGGTCATCGTTGTCGGCGAACTCGTCGGTGACCTCCTCGTCGTCGTCGGAGGTGCATGATGGAATGTCGGAGATAGGCCCCCACCTCGGATCGTCGGAGGCCCAGACTTCGCCGGCGCGGTCGGCCCGACGAAGCTCTTGCAGCGCCTTCGTCCTCGCCTCTCGAGCGGCATCTAACGCGAGGTGGCGTTCGAGGCGGCGCTCCGCCCGCTGAGCCGCGTGAGTCTGCCAGAGCTCCTCGTCGGCGCTCTCCTCCCCCGGGTTGTTCCGATAATACTCGCGGACGACGCGGTCTTCCCTGGCGTCGACTAGGCCCTGAAACGCGCGGTGGCGGAGGTGGAGGTGGTGGGCGGCAGTGATGATCTGCGGCTTGGGCGCCCTGGCCTCCGCTTCCCACGCGGTGTGGCAGTCGTTGAAGTTCATCAGCGACCGCGGGCGGTTGAGGCGCCAGGCCGCCGCGTCCCAGGCGCGGGCGGCCTCCGCCGTCGTCGCAAAGGAGCCGAGGGGGATGCGGTCGTCCCCCAGCGGATATCTGCGTTGAACATTCCGTTCTGCCGTGCTCGTACGCCGCGGAAGCCGGTGGTGCTGTTCCTCCTCGGAGGCATGGTGGAAGCGCGACGGTGCAGAGGGATGGAGAAGACGCGCTCGAGGCGCAACAGTTTATACCGCGCCCTCCAGGCCACGCGTCACAACTCCCGTGCCACGCGCCACCATAAGAAAACACAAGCATGGATGGATGTGTTAAAGGGGGGGTGTAGAACAAAACAATCGGTATCGCCATCATACAGCCCCACCGTGGCTACTGGGTGCAATATGCATACCAAATGCACGGCAGGACGTATGATGGCGAATCCGGATGTTTTGTATTTGCTCGACGAACTGACCGGTGTATGAAGGTGGGCTATATATAGGGTCCTCTGGCTCACAAAGTGTTGTGCTAGGGTTTTGATCCAACGGTTAAGGAACCACCTCATCCAACGCCTCACAACAGCTCGAAATTAAGAAACACACCGTAGCCCTGATCGAACGGCTCACAACAGCTCGAAAGAAACACACCCCGGATCCAACGACTCACAAGCGCTTTAAAGAAGTTTAAAATGAAGTAGATTTATTTTTCTGAATTTTCTGATATATTATTTGTATTTTTAAGATTTTAAAATGAAGTAGTTTTATTTTTCTGAATTTTCTGATATATTATTTGTACTTTAAGATTGGAAAAAGGAAAAGTATTTGAAAAACCACCTTTAGTCGCGGTTCCTGTCACGAACCGGGACTAATGGCTCTTTCTGCGCGGGAACGAAAACGCCGCGAAAAAATACCCCTTTAGTCCCGGTTGGGGACACCAACCGGGACTAAAGGTCCGTGGAGGGTACCCGGGGGGACCTTTAGTCGCGGTTGGTGTCCCCAACCGGGACTAAAGGCTGCCCCTATATATTCTCTGCCCCCAAAAATTTCCAAGTCCCAAACACATCTCGTCTTCTCCGCGTCGCCCTCGCCGATTCCGTCTCCGGTTGCTGCCCGCCGCCCTCGCCGATTCCGTCTCCGGTTGCTGCCCGCCGCCCTCGCCGATTCTGTCTCCGGTAGGTGCCCGCCCGTGCGTGCTTGAGGATCTCTGGAGGACCGTGCACGACGATCGTAAACGACGACGACGGCCGTGGCCCCCGCCGGAGGATCTGTTTAGGGTTTGGCCGTGCCCGTGCGGTGGCCGTGCCGTGCCCGTGCGTGCGTGCTTGGCCGTGCCCATGCGTGCGTGCATGCTTGGCCGTGCGTGCGTGCACGGTGGTGCGTGGCCGTGGCCGTGCTCGCGGGGGAGAGAGGGGAGTGGCCGTGGCCCTCGCCGGAGGAAGACGAAACAGAGACGCTGACGTCACGCTGACGTCACGGCCTGCGGGGGAGAAAAAAAACGCTGAGTTGGGCTGCACTCGGATTCTCAAAAAAAAAGTTGGGCTGCACTCTTTTTTTGCAAAGTTAAAATAAATCCTAAGTCAAAAAAATTCCTAAGTCAAAAAATTTCCTACTAACCCTAAGTCTACTAACCCTAAAAATATATTTGTACTAATATTTGCTAATTCTACTAACCCTAAATATTCCTAAGTCAAAAATATAATGAAAATAAGTTTTAATTCAATAAATTCAGAATATTAAGTGTAATATACCAAAATGACCACGAAAGCAAATCCAACCTAGCTATGGGGTTCTCCAAGTCATTTGAGAAACTAATCTTGGACACACCTCTAAAGTATGGTTTTCCCCCTCCGGTGGTCATCGTTTTTCCACCCAAAACCCTAGCAATCTGTTTTCCCTCCTTCTACGACAATATTTGCTAAGTCTCCTATATACTTAATTAATTTTTACTACATGCATGTCTGCAGGAGTGACATATGGCGGACAATAGAGACCTGACGGAACAGGAGGCTGAAGGTTATATATTAGAAATGATAGCCGGAGAACATGATGTAATCTCTTCTTATCTGAACCTTGATGATCAAGAACGTGAAGGAACGGACATTGTCGATGATCAAGGAAGTGAAGGAACAGACATTGTGGGTGATCAAGGAGGTGAAGGAATGGACATTGATGACGGAGGTCAACCGTCGACAAACGACGATATCCAATTGCAAAGAACAACCACCTCCGGCGAGGTATATATATATATATATATATACATTGAGCCTCTCGTGATACAAACTTACTGAAATGTGAATACATATGCACTAACGCGCGCCACACTCTTTCTTATTTTAGCCCTCGGCCGGATCGAGTACGACAACGCGTGGCAAATCCAAGGCGATGAAAGATGGAGAAACATATACCATCGAATCAGTCGGTGAAACCGGCAAGCCCCTACAGCACACCACAAAGTTTATCAACCAATGCGGAGTCATTGTTAGAGACACCGTCCCAATCACCGTCCAGGAATGGAAGGAGCCAAAGAAAGCACGTCTTGGTTTCAGTTATGTCCACAAGAGAATTAAAAAGGAGATGTTCAGAAAGCTTATGGTACATTTCATTCTACCTCCGGAATACAACAAAAAAGATGAATTCGGTGACGAGGTTCCAGGTGGACGTCAGAGGAGCAGGCTAGTCAAAGAGTTCGCTTTTCAGAAGATGGCCGAAGCATTCCGGAACTTCAAGAAAAAAATGTTCCGTGAATATGTAAACAAAGGCAAGACTCTGATTTTCACTGGACAACATGAGAAACTGAGAGATGATTGGCCAGAATTTGTGACGCAGAAGAAATCGGAGCATTTCAAGGAAATGTCAAAAAAAATAAGGCTAATGCGTATAAGAAACAGTACCATCATGTTATGGGGCCAGGAGGATACCGCGTTTCGGCGCCTAAGTGGCAAGCGATGGAGGACGGCCTGAGGGCAAGAGGAATCCCTCTAGGTACAGAGGGATGGGACGAAAGAGCCAAAATGTGGTGGTACGGGCATGGGTGATCGCTAGACCCGAAGACAGGGGCGTGTGTTCATCGGCAGAAAACGTTTGCTCCCACAAAAAACCTTGTTGACGCAATGACCAAAGCTCAACAGGGCTGGATCACGTTCAACAGAGAGAGAGAGAGACCAACTGACCCATGCCCTCGGGAATCCTGAACACGGAGGACATATACGAGGCAAAGGCAGATTGTCGTGGAAAGTAGGGTTTTCCCAGGAGGGTGACCCGTACTGTTACAGAAGCCGTAAGAGAAATATGGACCGAGCTTCTGTCGAAGCTGCAGATCTTCTGTCAAAGCTTGCAATGGAAGTTAGTGAGTTGAAGCAGACCGCGGCGAGACTACTTGAGAAAAAACAGCGGCGGCTGCAGGGCCGCATGAATTACATGCAGCGGATCTCGGAAGCCAGCATCAGCGGAGAAACAGCGTGGCTTCCACGGAGGCCCCGCCTGCAGGTGCTAATGCACCGATGATCGAGAGTCGTCCACCGGAGCCTCACTACCCCGTGGATGATGTAAAGGAGATGAAAGAATGTGATCTGCATTATCCCGTGGGGAACATTTCCATGAAGGTAGCTACAGGCAGTGCTTTACCCTATACACCTGGAGCACTCCATCACAACAACCCCATTCCATATAGCTATGCTCGTGTCATGGTGGAAGACATAGTCCAAGGGTTTGAGGACCTGGAGATTGACATAGCTACACCCGAAGGGGAGAGAAGACTTGGAGATGTCAAGCGCCAGTTCATTCTATGGAAAAAGAAGTACATAGTGTTTCCAGGCGAGACGCCAAGGCTAACAAGTCCACCCCCCTCCGATGGTGCAGGTGGTGGTGGTGGTGGTGGTGCTGGTTCACCTACGCCTCCTTCACGCCATTCGACGCCGTCCCCCGATCCACAATCTCCGGCGGGTAAGCAGTCGTTGCCCCCTATTCCTTCTCCGGCGGATAAGCAGCAGCCGTCGCCCCCCATTCCTCCTCCGGCGGATAAGCAGCAGCCGTCGCCCCCCATTCCTCCTCCGGAGTATAAGCAGTCGTCGCCCCCCATTCCTCCTCCGGCGAAGAAACAGAAGCAGGCGGACAGCAAGGGAACCTGCTCTTGGACTATTAACCCAGAGCCTTATGTACCTAAGACCACACGGTACCAGAGCCATCACTGAAGCCTATCCCCCCAAGGCCTTGGGAACTTAGTGATGCTGAAACCAAATTGGCCGCGAAGGCTAACCTTGAGAAATGGAAGGAGCATCAGAAGGCGCGAAAGGAGCCTAAGCCCAAGGAAGTATACCCTCCGATAGTAGACAAGTGGGCTACGGGTTTTTGTCGACACCGTCCCAAGCCGAGAAGAATTTGCCTAAAGAGTATGATAATGAACTTCGTACGCAAGCAAAAGCATTGGCGGAGGAGAAAGAAAAAATGAAAAAAAGTGGGAAACATGTTGACCAGCTCGGGATGCAGAGTAAACAATCGATCCCCCCGCTCATAGTGAAAGCCGGTCCGGAACAGGACCCCGAGGTCAGAGAAGTTTTGGAAGCAATGGGATTGACTGTAGCTACTGCCATGAAAAATGCGTTCGAGGCCAGTATGTCTCTTCGTGCCTTTTTAGGCCTGGACGATGCGCCAATGGCTGAGGTAGCATTAAAATATGTGAAGAAAGGGTCTCTCGTCGAGCCTACGCAGGAAAATGATCTACCACCACTAATGCAAAGTCTGCTACGTTGGTACAAACAATTAATATCATGGTCCGACAGAGACTTTGTGTATGTGGATGTTACAGAGGAGCATCACACCAAAAAGTACACTATACCAGTTCAGATGAGTGAATTGTTCCAGCTGTTCAATCTGCGCGAGCTCGACAAATCTATCCTAAGTTGCTACGTTCTGTAAGTGATTTATTTCTACCTCATCTCGTTCTTCATTGCCTACACTATATATATATATATATATATATATATATATATATATATATATATATATATATATTGTCCTAACTATATTGTTGCGTACGCTATTATGCAGATTGAAGATTTGGGAATGCAAAATAAGACTCATCCATGATGTTGGGTTCATTGACCCACAAATCATTAATGCAACTATGTTAGAAAATCACCCCAAAGACGTGGAGAGAGACTTGTACAATTTTCTTAAAAAGCATGAACTCAAAAGTCATATTCTATTTCCTTACCATTTTGGGTGAGTGTTTCTCTCTTGTGCCCATTCTCTTTTGTTTACTCCATGCATGGTATGTCTAATCGATAAGTTATGCCTGACTGTGCATGTAACGTGTCCGCAGGTTCCACTGGTTGCTGCTAAAAAATTGAACTTCACAGCTCCACAGTTTTTATCATGGACTCTATGGATTCAGATCCAAAGCGTTGGATCGACATGAGAAAAATGATGCAAAGGTAATTATTTTCAATCATTTCCGCTCTATATCGATCGGTCTCTTTTGTTCATTTCCTAATATGCAGTAGCTAATAACTCCCTTGTTCATTTAATTTTATTTGCACTGTAGAGTTTGGAGACGGTTCTCAAATGAAGCTATCGGTCAATTCAAACATCAGCTAGAATTTAAAAATGTGGTTCGTGGTATGGATAAGCAGCCACCGGGGACCAATCTATGTGGATACTATGTTTGTGAGAACATACGGAAAGAAACCACTGAGAAGAAGAAGCCGGAGACCACGCGGAAGAGTCTCAATAACTTGCGGAGGGCGCTTACTCCAGAAGCTCGCTTCCGACCAATTCAAGAGGAAATAGCAGGATTTTTCCTTAGGCATGTCGTCGATTCAAAAGGAGAACACTATGCGTCCACCGCCGATGATGCTTATATGCATCTCCGAGATTGAAACTTGTTTGAAGTTGTGTATGGTCATCTATCTTAGTTGTGTATATAGAAACTTGTTCGAAGTTGTATATGGTCACCCGAGATTGAATATATATTATATATTCCTATTGAATTCTTCTTGTTTGAAATTTCATATATATATATATGCATGTATATAGTAGCGTAAAATATATATATATGTGTGTACTGAAACTTCATCAAAATTAAAATAAAACACAAAATAAAATATAAAAGAAATAAAACAAAACAAATTAAAAAGAAACCAGGTTTAGGGGGCCTAAAACCCTAAACCTGCGCTGGAGGTTTTCAGTCCCGGTTAGCCACAAGAACCAGGACTAAAGGTCCTCCGCCGCGACGGACTCCTGGCGCCCACGTGGACGGGCCTTTAGTCCCGGTTCGTAAGCGGCGCGACTATAGAGGGGGGTCTTTAGTCGCGCATAGCTAGTCCCGGTTGCGCGGCCGGGACTACTGGCCTGGCGAACCGGGACTATAGGCCTATTTTCTACCAGTGGAAGTAAGAAAATCGGTTCACACTTTTGTAATAGTAGTATCCTTTTATATGTCACTAAAAGATTCGGCTTGTATGCCGAATGCAGAGGCCCTTAGTAAAGGCTTTTCGGTCCGAAAACTAAAACCACACCGTCGTGGGGGTACCCGGCCTATCCTGGCCGCTCGTTTCTGTAAGATGCGCGCGCTGACGCACCGGTCAGCGCTTCGGCGCACGCGCCCAACCCCCGCTGCTTAGCGCTAACTGCCTCCCAGGCACCGCCTATCCTTGCCTATTTTTCTGCCTGGAACGGCCACACATGCATCGTAGGCGGCTGGCAGACCTCTTTTTTATTCGATGCCCAGTACTCTTATCTTCTTCCCCGCCCCTCCCCAACCTCTCCCCTCCATTGCTGGCCCTCAACCTCTCTCCCCAGCACTCTTATCTTCCTGCCACTAGCTTCTCTCGCAGCCTCGACCTGTCCTCCCCTTCCCCCCTCGCCATGTCGCGCGATTCGGCAAGCCACAGCAGCTGCGGGGGATCCAGTTCCGCATGGAGATCATGTGGCACAGGAGACCACCTCGCCGCCGATCCGCCCTCGCCGCCACAGCTGCTGTGCGGATGCAAGATTCCGCTTTGCAGGAAGACGTCACACACCCCCCGGAATCCAGGCAGGGATTACTACCAATGCCAGAAAGCGGGTACCGCGGTAAGCAATCCGAACTTTCGTTTTGATGGATCAGTTGGTTCTAGGTTTGTTTACCTCCCACCCGTAATTCCCAACTTCTAATCGTGTCCAGGGGAACTATGTATGCAAGACATGGATATGGGTAGATCTTGTGTGCCAGTACGTCGATGAGATATGGTCAAGTTCAGGCACAACGGCGCGACAGAGAGATTTATGCAGGAGCTGGAGACGGCGAAGATGAAGTTATCACACCAGGAGCAGGCGGCCAGGTGTTTCGAGAGGCAGATTCAGGAGCAGCATAACGCGCATATTGATGAACACTGAGTTCAAGCTTCAGATAACCCGCCTGCACTCTGCAGCTGCCAAGATGAAGAAGTTCCGTACGTTGCTTTTGCTTGCTGCCATGTTTTGGTTCGTAGTCCCAGGATCAGCAGCAATTGCGGTGATTGCTATAGTAGAAGTCAAGCACATAGCTTAGAGTAGTTTAGTTGTAGTTCAATGTCTGTTAGGAGTAGTTTAGTTGC
The DNA here is from genome assembly GCA_028641055.1 of Alopecurus myosuroides. NCBI lineage: Eukaryota > Viridiplantae > Streptophyta > Magnoliopsida > Poales > Poaceae > Alopecurus > Alopecurus myosuroides. The sequence goes on along the minus strand of CM054057.1, from coordinate 63,622,392 downwards.
CATCTATATCAGTTGCATGTAGCAACTCTATCGAGGGGATGCAGTGTCATCAATTTTTTTTGCCTTTTTGCACTATGTATGGCTCTAATTCGCACTATGTTGCAGTGAGAAAAAAACCCCTGATTATAATGAAGATGTTTTCCTAAGTCTCGTGTAATCACTAGAGGGGAGACATGCTTCACAATTATTCTGTAGGATGACGCCCCCCCCACCAAATTTGATATGCACCTTTTTTTTCTAAGGGGGTGGCATGCTCCTGACACCACTGGCTTATGTGTGGTCATGTCAGTATGGTACACAGAGACGTGGGAACAGGAACCCACTGACGCAATAGACTCACTGCTCCCTTCATCCCCGCACCGGAACCACTCCCCCATCTCCATTCACCAGCTCACTCCACACAGCAGCACACACCATTGCCCGCCTCCCACACTCTCTTCACCACTGGAACAAAAGAAGAAGATGAAGGGGAGCGATGATATGGATTCCATCGCCAGGAGGAAAGCAGGCAGAGGAATTGTAAGTGATCATTGCTATTTTAGCCAGTCGATTTTTTCTGTAGCCCAGGCAAACGAGATTTCCAATAAGGTGGAACTTTGACCTTCATTCTTTTTCTCTCCGTTTTCAGCAGGACAAACTCCACCAAGCTTCTTCTTGGGCAACCTACAAATTGAGGAGTGCACCAAAGGGGCCAATGCATAGCGCAACCGAGCCGGTGCAGGATGCAGAGCCAGACTCCGACATGTCTGAGAGAGAAAATGACGGTACTCGCACTTCACGGAGCTCAGCACGACATGCATCTTCTGTCATGGCAAAATTTTGTGAGGGAAAGAAGAAGGCTGTCTGCGACATTGGTTTTGGAGGTCTTCTCCGATTGGGTCTGATAAATAAGGTTAATCTCAAGTTTACTATATGGATTCTTAGTAGGATTGATCTGGAAACTAGGTCCATGCCGGTCGGAAGAGATGGAGGCTTTATCTGCTTCCAGAACACTTGGAGAAAGTTATCAGTGTCCCTGCAAGAGGAAGGCAAGTTTGTGGGCTAGAGCCGGACAATGCCCAAGAGAGGACTGATTTCGTGAGCTGGCCATGGGTGCTATAGAGTTCATCAACAACCCCTTGAAGGCATCTCAATCTGTCGTATTGAAGGAGTGGAAGGAACAGCCATCTCCGGAGACAGTGGAAGAATTCAAGGTTGCATTTGTGGTTTGGATCAATGGTCGTTTCCTTGCCCCGACAGCAAAGCACAATTTGGGGTGTTCAGATTTTTGGGGCTCTCTTTACAAGACCGATGAGATAAAAGAGCACAATTGGGGTGCGTACTATCTAGATCACGTGATGGATGCGGCTGCAAGGATCCAGGCCGACACGAAGCTTAAGACGTCAACCAAGTTGATCACTGCATGTCCGCTGTTAGTCCAGGTACCCCCACGGCCTATCCAAAATGAATTTTCATTTTTTTTTCATTACATATAAAAAGAGAGGCCACCTGCACAAGTACAATTCTCACACAGCTAAAATGATTCGGCCTGGCGCAGATCATCTACCTCGACAATATTGATATTGGCGGCTTGAGGAAGCTTCACACAGTCTTCCCCCGCATCATAGATTTTAACAACGAGACACTCATCAACAAGATGATCACAGAAGACATGATGACCAACCCCACGGGACAAGGGGATCCAGCTTGGGGAGCATCAAAGGTACTTCAATTCTGCCATGGCACTAATCACGGGTTTTTGCATCATGTACTCAAGCTGAAAAAATTTACAGGCCCTCCGCCGCGAGGATTCATGTTACATGGAAAGCGAGGTCGGACAAACAAGCACTCCACATGTAAGGCGTCCTGGAAAGGAAGTCGAACAACCCGGACTTACTGATGAAAGATTAATTGGCCCATCTATCCCTCCATCAATTTTGCGCCCTGCAAATGCGAGTGATTTCTGCGAGTTCTTGAAGCAAGGCTTCCCGAACATGTTCGATTCAGAATTAGCAGATCACTTGAAGTTCCACAATGCACGATGCATACTGCACTCAAACATATTCAAAGATTCGATCATACGGGAGAACATGAGGTTGGCGGCACGGCTGCTAGGTAAACACTCCAAACAGAAGCACAGCAACCCCATTCGACGCAACAGGGAAGACTACCTGAGCGCTGGCGAATCAGAGGCGGAGACAGATTCCAAACTGAACAGAATCAGGAAAAAGAGTAAGCACATTCTTTTTGCCTTTTAACTTGCTGTAGGAATGTACGTCTTTTAGGGGTGATTGGGTCGATTAACTTGTTACGATTTCCCACTCACAATTTTTTTTCCTTTTTTTGTTTGTGCAGCACGCCTGCCAGATGACAGCGTCACCCCTACGCCGAATAGGAAAATCGGAACTAGCCCCCGTGAGTACACAGCCCACCGGTGGCCGTTTGCACCAGGAACTTACAATTCCGGGAGCAACGGAACCGAAATCCCAGCAGGTACGCAGCTTTCACTAAGGTTGGCAGGCAGTCTGGTTTTGTATGTCTATTTTAACAATTGGGCTCAATTATTTTTGGCAGGTAGCTCATTCCCATCATTCGATCTTGGTGATTTTAGTCCTCAGAAAACAATCACAAAACAAGGTGATATGATCATCCATGATGTCGTCGACAACAAGCCCATCGCAGCGACGACTCGTGTAACCGAGACGGTCGGGATGGCCACGCCGCACTCGCCCCTCACGGAAAATGTCCTGTACGCACAGTGTGCTTTGGCTGCAAAGTGGGACATTTCTCCCAAATTTCTCAATCTTAATGCAACCTCCCTCGCCGCCGAGTATAGCGATTCTCCGATCACCAAATGCACCGTGAAACCTGGGAGGTTCGCAGGATCCCCATGGGCAATGGACGTCAAACACCCATAAAGAGACCCAGAGCTAACCCATAGCTTGTACGGTTGGATATTATCAACTGCTTCTCCTGAACTTGGGAGGTAAGCCGGTCTCTGAAGACTGCAAGATGTTTTCCACATACCATTTTTAAATGGTATACAGCTGGTTTTATAGACGTCGTTACTCAAGTCCCCATTTCATTTTTTTCTGCAGGGCATGGTTGGTGCACAACAACCCTCGTTACATCGAGCTTGACGGTTTAGCAATTAAAGCAGCAGTCACTTGCTCAGAATGTTGGGGGTATGATGTCTTCGACATTGCTATCCGCCGAATACAGCAACTTGACCGGGGAATGTATGCGGCTCAAATAATTTGGAGGCTTGTACTTGAATCCGACTTTGCGGTAAATGCTTGTCTTACATGGTCAGGTTCTCTTAATAAATTTCCATTGCAGTTGTTTCACCCCCATTATCCATGCAGATGCATGCTCTCGGAAATGCAAACCCTGCCGAGAATGTGGCGGTGTGGAGCCAATTTACAGGGAGCGGTGTTGAGTTCGAAATACAAAGATGTCGCCAGGTACAATATGCCAAAGAAAATTTTGCCGACACTTGGGATAATATCAGTAGGCTGTGCGGAGCCATTTTTTACAGGGAGCGATGCATCTCACGTTTTTTCCTTTGATGGGTGTAGATAATAATTCCACTCCGCCGGCCCAAATCTTGGTGTGCATACGCCTGGGATATGAAGCTGCAGAAGACCACCATCTTGGATCCCATGGCAGCACTGTCAAGCGAGGATGTCATTCTAGAAGCACACAGCCCTACGATTCACAGGCTACACGCTTCCCTTGCTAATTGCATAGAGATCTTATTCGATGGCTGGGCACCGGATTGGGAGAAGTGGACCATAGGCGTCGCAAAAAGTGACAACATGACTTCCAACACGTAATTCAAACCCTTGCACTAAAATCCTTTTTGTGGCTTTTTGGGTTACAGTTTGATATCTGAAGTTCCTTCCACATTTCGCATAATTTTACATATGCTCCCACACTGTCAACTAATTGTTTCCCATTTTTCTTTGAGGGGTGGAAAACCGCAGCGACCAATCTGCATTGTACACATTATTCAGCATAATCAACTACGACGGTCAGAAGCTTGCGGCCGAACCAACAACAGTAAGTGAAGCCCTGTCTATTTCCCCCTGTCGCCATAGTGTCCCGCTTGGGGAAAAAACGAAAGTTTAATTAAATGACCACACCATTTTTGCCGCAGGTCGCAATCGACTCATTCAAAGAAAACCTTCTGTACGAAATGATGTCAATGGAGGACAACAAAGGAAAGATCCCATCGATTTTTGTCCACACAATTGAAGACTAGAGACCAGACCAAGTCTCAGCTATTAGAATGGTTTTACAGTTAGCAATGTGTTCTTTAGCTGAGAACACTTTAGCAGTTGTAAAAGCTATGGAACTTTTATTATCTACACGCTTTTCTAATTTGAGCCCAGAAGTTTACCGTCTACGGAACAGACATTTGTTTGTCACATTTTTTGAACGCGCCATGAACTGGGCCTACATGCATCTGTAATGTTCATTATCTTTCTTTTTCTCTTTTTGCAATTTGTTAGCTGGTTTCATTCTTTACTTTGCTCGCATTTTTTCACTTCTATCCGCGATCCAGGCCCCATCTAGATCATTTTGTTAATTAGAAAATCGGTTGGAATGTTAGTAAGATTTTTCACTCGCTGATGATCTGTTTATCCGTAAGTACTTATATTCTTTGCACTACAACTGTTTTTAAAAAGGTAATGGAAGTCAGGGAAACTGGGGTTCTGTCCACGCGTGGGTCCCACTTTTTCAAATTCAAAAAATCGCCAGCAGTGCACAGAGCACCTGCATCACCGTGGCGTGGGGTGGGGAGGGGGTGGGGGGTTGTTTCTCAACGCCTCTATATAAAATGGCCTGGGGGGCTAGTTCTTGACAGAACTACATGACACTCTGAGTTTCAAATCGGTGGAACACTATCTCAAAAGAATGTCTGACCTACCTCCTTCAAGCGTGGACATTGAGCACATCTCGTGCTTGATAGAGGTTTCTGATGGAACTGTCTCACAAGAGACCATCGTCCCTGAGAGCTCACTGGGATTGGAACTAGTGAGTACTTTCTGTCATCAGTCTTCCAGATTTTGGGGAAACAAGTTTTGATTTCACATATTTTCATCTTTTTGCCCATCTCAAAACCACTCTCCAAGCAATACTCTTCAAGTTTCCCATCCGTTTTTGCAGAGCGATCACGTCGATTCAGGATACGAAGCTGACGACGATGACAGCGTGGGCTTCAATGGGAGCGGACAGCATGCTAATGCAGAGGATGAAGAGGACGCCGTCGACCAAATCATCGTTCTGCTCCAGCCCGCAGAGGATGAAGAGGTTAACCCTTCAAACCCACAGAGGATGAAGAGGAGACTACCCTTGATATTCCTGTTTCCCACTTGCTCTGTAAATGCCTGAATGAACTTATCTGTTTCTTGCCTGCCATTTTTTCTGAGGGAAGCAGCAGGGGGAACCCGAAGAGGACGATGAAGTAGGGAAGGTAGGAGAGAACATAGTCGGCGGGGCACTGGCTATTCAAGGTCCTGGGGTGGTACTCCAAGACGGTGATTCCTCATCGGATGCTGGTTTCCAAGGCGTCGACGATGAAGAAGACGATGTGATAAGTGACCATGGCCGCGACTAGCACGGCCGTGCGATGAACCTCATGCATCGCCGGATGCGCGCTCGCCGCGTGTACTAGTTTGGCAAGCACTGCGGTGTTAGCTAGGCAGTTATCATTTCTAATTGAATTAGTGTTTTTAGTTAGCCGGGGGGTGAGCCAGTAGGGATTTGCATGAGATGCTTTTGGACAGATGAGTGCATAATTATGTTTACACCCGCGTAAGCATTGCTTTTGTAAGAGACAGTTTGACAATGAACTGTATTTATTGGACCCAGTGGTAATACATGAGTGGGGAATTATGCTGGCTATTCGATCCATTCTGTTTTTTGCCGATCGATCAAGCTCATTGCTGTCATTTGCCTACGCACATTTGAACTTTTGAATATCTCCCGCTCCACCATGCGGACTAGGGCGTGTCTACACTGCCCGCGTACATGTCTGCATTGTTGAACTGTACCAGCCCAGGATTCTTTTGCGGGTGTAGAGAATCACGGCCCGCCCGATGCAAAATCAACCATACCGCTGATGTCAGACGCACGACCATTTGACCGGGGGGCGAGTCACTGTTGACAGGAATGGCCATCGGGCGTGTGACAAAGCAGTATGGCACCCGATCAGTCATGTCTCTGACGGGGGGTGCTCTGTTTTTCCCACGGGGGGGTGCTCTGTCTGAATGCCATTCTGTCTGACCGGCGTCGTATACAAGGGGAGCGAAGGGGGGGGGGGGCAGAAATCTCCATGCCTGGGCCGCTCGTCTTGCTCCCGCCCCTCGCCCACTGCTTGCCTGCCCTCCACCCTGCAACCTCCAGCGCGCCAACTCCGGCGAGAAGGTGACTGTCGGGCCCTGGTTTCCAATCTAGCCTTGGCGCCCTGCATGTGTTCGTGTGGGCTAACTGAAAGAGGGGTTCTTTTTTCAGGTGCCGATGGGGGAGAAGGGGAAAAGGAAGCGTGAACAGGCTCCCGGTAGCTCGCGCACGGCGTCTTCATCGGCAATCGACCTGGAGGGCATGGCGGCTGCTCAAGGGCTGCCAGCACACGGAGGGGATCAGCAAAATGATGGACAGACGCAGCATGCAGCATACAAGCGACACAAGGGAGGGATTCAGCTGCTCAGCGAGCGCCGAGCCGCAGTTGCAGCATCTGCAGTCCAGGTCAAGCGCTCAGGTTCAATGAGCAAGGTCTGTCACTTCTTCTCCACTTCTGACCATGAGAAAAGGGCTATTGTAGAGGAGATTGGGTTTGGGGGCCTTCTTAGCTTACCATGGGATGGAGAGCCTGACCCTAAAGTTAGTCTTTGGTTAATGAGGAGTGTTGAAACTTCTGAGCGCACTGGCCTTTGCCTCCACACTAGGAATGTTTATGGCATGACTTGCAGAGAAATTGATGTACATTTGATGTTTGGGGTGCCATTTGAGGGAGAGGAGATAGCGTTAGCCGAACCAGTCAAAATTAATGTTGTCAGGGCAGTGCGCAAGTTGCTCCAGATTAGCTACTGCAGCTTCCCAATCACAATGGCGGAGGTGAAGGAGGTCCTGGTGAAGCGGCACGAGCCTCGCATGTCATTTGTGCAGCGTGCGAGCTTCAAGATTGCCGTGGTCCTGTTCGATGTCACACATTTCTTTGCATCAAACTCATGCAGTTTTGAATTTGCAAACACTGAAGTACTGAAACACCTCCTCGACCCTGACAACATAAAGAATGTTAATTGGGCTGGATATTTTATCAAATGTATCAAGCGTGAAGCGGCTAGGCTTAAGGATGAACTTAGTAGAGGCGCCCCCGCCGTTGTAATTCATGGATGCCCGGCTATACTCAAGGTACTGCACATGATCAATTCATGTCTATTTTTTTGGACCTGAAGACATGTAACAATTATAATTTGTTCCTTCTCGCTTTGTAGGTTTTCTACCTTGACAACATGTCCTTCGGCGAGTTGTCACCCGTGCATGATCTATTCCCTAGGGTCAGCGTTTTCACCTCGGATAACATGCGCCTTCTAGTCGAAGCAGACACCAAGCCGAACCCAATGTCTAGCCTCGACATGTACGGCATTACAAAGGTACATTTTACTGGATCTTCATGTCCGGGACACCAAGCTGCACGGTTCCTCCAAAGTAAAACTATTCTGTCTTTTTTCAGCCACGAGACAAGACTGATGTATGCTTCAGCCGTGGGTTTGGAAGCAGATCAGCCAGTCGTGTTGCTGTGTCGAAGGTGCCCGAACAGAAGGAAACAAAAGGGGAAGACAATCGACAGATTGATTCAAAGGCGAGTGTTATTCTGGATCATAACTACCGTATAACCCGACCAAACCCTAACTAATTTCTTCTAACTTTTCCACCTTTTCCCCCTACAGATTCATGAGATAGTCCTTTTCGGACTCAAACTGATCGACGAACACGCCACAAAATGCTCCACTGTGCTTAATGAATTTGTTGATGAACATGCCAGAGTAGTTGTCGAGGAACATATAGATCATATGCGATCGCAATGGATTTCATACTCAGTTTGGAAACACGAGGGGCGTGTGAGAATAGGTCTGCACACCACGGCGTATGCCTGAAGAACCTAGCATTTTTTTCCTGAAATCCACCTACACTTTTCTAACAGTAAAGTTTCAACATTACTGGCAAATACAGGTGATTCAAAAGATATGTTGCAGGGCCCTAATAACCTTTCTAACCAAACCGTGGGGGAATCTTCATTTGTTGGTGTAGCAGGACAAGACAAGAAACTCGGGGAGCTGAAAGGTACTCTTTTTTGGTTTGGTTGCTGCATTTTTTTTAGAGAGCACCGCTACACATGCCATAACTGAAATTTACATGCACATTATTATACATTTTGCAGTGACGGAAGGGAAACCGGTGCTGCAGCCCCGCGCAACTACACAAAATGTTGATTGCAGCACGATGCACACAACGACATGTATGTTTTCACTGCCAACCACTTCTAGCACGAATACTCTTGGCTAAAATATTTGTTTTGAATATCGTCTTCTGTCTGTGGCAGCGACTAGTACTTGGCCGATCTTCGATGAGCATATGCATGGTGGACGTGTGTCTATGTTGACGCCCGAGCAAAAGGCAACCTACGCTACTCCAGCAGATCCAGTGTTGCCCGAAGGCCCACCCGTGTTCGATGAAACACCAAACCCCGTACACCAAGGCATGTTCTTATGTAACTACTAATATCATAAACATTTTCACTTTGTGGAAGCAGACAACCTAATAGAGATGCAAAAATATTTTTTCCAGGACATGGAGCACACAAGCTGTTTGTTGGGGATGCTGCTAACGAAAGCGAGGAAGACTTCGATGAGCCGCAAGTCCCTGAAGATGATGAGTCGGATGTCTCCCCTGTATATCCTGTGTATGGAGTTTCCCCATTCACTCTCGGCGTGTTCCATGCAGAAACATCACCGACAGTTTGCCGCCACGTTATCAAGATGGCAGATAAAACCGATGCAGCAGAAGCAATGAGGTGAAACAATTATGTGCCAGTTTGCGAAAGATAATTTTTTTGATTTATGCTATTGACCCCATAAATACCAGAAACACCTATAACGCGCCCTGTTTTTCAAAACAATGCCAGGATATGGTTTCCCCACAGTGGTCTTAGTATAACATGCGGGGAGCTGAGGTGTTCGTTTGTCCCGGAGGGCAGGTTCAGTGTGCAAATCGTAGATGGATTGGCCATTGTGTTCAGAACCCTAGACAGGGTAATGTACCTGGCAACGGGCATTACAGATAACATGTGGCGTCACTGGATGCCTTCGTCGTTTGTTGTAAGAACAGCATTCCTGTCTTTTTTTCGGTGTGGGTTTTTGCTATTTTTACACAGCTCGCCTGACGATCTCTTTAATTCCACTTGCAGACCGTTGTTCTTGACGGAGACGATTGGCTGTCGCCGAGGTTTAGGGATATGTTTGTTGGCAGCCACCTAGACTACAATGTAGCTAACTGCAAGATGGTGAGAATTACTCCTCCGCGAGTCTGCCTTTTTCCCAAAATGTTTCCTCCAGGAATGAAGGGTACAGAACCAGTACTAATTTGTGTGGGCCTTTCATGCAGATAATTATGGCCGCGCCGATGAACGGCCGGTGGGCATCATATGTATGGGATTTTCTGAGGAAGGTGATTACGGTGCTTGATCCTTACATGCAGCAGAAACCTGTCAGCCAGCTAAGATGGGTGCACGACGTCACTATTGACTGCCTCCACCAAGCTCTGTTCGACTGCAAGGAAGCATGGATGCCATGGTGGAATGTGGACCGCCACAACTGGGAATACAGTCACCCATATGCTATAGGCAAGCGATGTCGCGAGTAAGCATTCTCAACACCTCCGCACCCGAAAAAAATGCCAAAATGTACCAAACTGACATGGGGTTATTAAACTTCGAGAACATGCAGTTACAATACCGGCGTGTATGCAATGCATTACGCTCTTTGGTTCGATGGATCGGATGAGAAAAACCTATCAATTGAGGTGAGTGCATCAGTGAATTTTTTTTACATGCCCCTCCTAGGTTACACTTCTGATATGCGTCTTTGATTCATGATAGGGAAACAGCGGCCTCGTCAGGTCGAGCATGCTGTGCAAGATGCTGACTACGCCATGAAACACCGGCGACCTGCCAGATTTCCTTCCCCAAAACCAATGAGCGCCTTTGTGGCGCGTCGAGGATGTTGCTGCCGATCAGTCTCCTCTCAGTTTGCTAGATGAAAACCTGCCTTCGTGGCTTCATAGTTGTGCCGGATATCTTCCATGTCGGGGGGGGGGGCACCCCCCCTAACTATGACCATGTTCTGTATTTCTTTTTATTAGGCTGTGGCCATTTTGCTAAATGAAACCAAGCCAGATCCTCTATGTTATATATGTGTGACTTCGTGGATGTCCAACTTCTATTACTGATTAGGCTTTCTACTACTGATTAGGCCAGTCCAACTTCTACTACTGTTAGTTGGCAAAGGAAGTTTTTGTTCTTCCATTTTTCACGACATCCGAGATGTAGCCAGTATGAATTATTGTTTTATCAGTGTGGCCAGTCATGATCTGCAAAACTATTATATGAAAAAAATAGGAAGCACCTTACCCTGGATTATTGTTTTTCAGTTGTCCTTCCATTTTTGCAAGAACCGAAAAGTGTACAACATTACAGGACAGCGATTGCAAAAGAAGTAGACTAAAACAGTTTACCTTTCCAAAAATATCTGAGGGGGGTTTAGATCTTTCGAAAACCAACAAATTGTGTGGGATAAAAAATATAAATAGGGAGGTACAAACATCATGGACTTTTTGGAACTGAAAAACACAACAAACACTTCAGGACTGTATCATGTTCCAGGTTTTGGAAGGCAAGAACCAAAAAACTCATACAAGCAACAGAATACAGAAGGTTAACCCCCCTACCTCATAATGTTTATTTATGCGGAGCCATACACTAAAAATCATCCAGACGTTTTCTATATCCGAAGCCAAAACTGAATGTAGATTAAAAAAAACAGAGAGGCCAGTTCATATCCGCAAAGCAACAAAAATAGTTGACACCTCAAGAGGATATAGTGGTTAACACAATCCATCACAATATTTTGCTCCTCAAGTTACACAGTGGGTTCGCGGCTTGAAATTACAGTTACATGTACGGGGGTACAACCCATCATCGTCGTGTCCAAAATAAAAAAATGAAGACGCCAGAATAACAGTGGAACATTTTCCTCTCTCTCTAAGAACTGCAATCTTCTTCAGATGGGTGGTAATCTGCAAGCACAGGTGTCCTGGTGAAGCAGTTGTTGGACCTGTGCCCTGACAAACCACAAACACTGCACTTCGGCGGCCTTCGTTTCTTCTTTACAACATCCGGGTTGCTGGGGCACCCCGACACAATGTGCCCACTGCTGCCACACCCAGAGCAGAATCTTGTTTGCCTAACATAGCCAGCTTTCGCAGTGGACTTCTTCTTCTTCTTTGTATTGTGCTCTATTGGCGACAGGAATCGCTTCGTCTTCGGGCGGCCCTTCTTCCGCGCGATCAAGGGGCGCCTGATTGCATACAGCTGCTCCGGCATCAAGGAAGAATTTACCCCTGAAACACCATACATCATGTGCCCAGATACATCCATATCGCTGTCAGACAGGCACTCTATGCCTGATCCCCGATGCCATTCCACATCGCTTGATTCATAGTTTGGTTGTGGCTCCACTTCCACAGGGTCACCCTTTGCAGCAATTATAGCATTGCACTCTTTCTGTCCGGCTGCAAAATGCCTCATCATGGCCTTGTAGCAATCAATATCAGTGTCCCCCAGCCTACCCGACTCGACCGCACTTGTATGCAACAGTGAGTGGTGGAAAGTCTTCGAATGCATTGCAGAGGTATCCTTCTGGTACATGGCGAGGTGTGGAGGAAGCACGTCACGTGCATCCCTCGTCCACCTCTTCATGATATGACAACCTGGGATCTTGGACACACCACGACCAATAATAACCTGCATGGGGGAAAAAACAGAAAGGCATGCTTTTAGAAGCCTACGAAGATTTACGAGAGATGCGAATATGACATAAGGAAGTATCGAGGCACTAACCGCGAGAGCATGGCAACACAAGATATCGAAATGGGTGTATAATCCACACTCGCATTTATAAAAATTCCCACCATCCAACAGAGTTATCCTGAAGGCAACACGAGACCACGCCTCCCTCCTTTCTGCGTTTATATGTCGGGCTTCATACTCGGTTTCCTCCTCAATTTCAAACACCCTGTAGTGCGTCACCTTGTCCACCTCCGCACTGAATAATTTGTAAGATGCCCTAGTGTATATTTCTGCAGCATGGCGCTGAATGGGCCACATCCTCGGACCAACCGTTTTCAGCTGCGAAACACCATGAGGAAGAAGTAAACAATTTTAGTGTTAGAAGTACAGAATGGTCTGGCATGGGTTTACTGTCCCAATGCTGTCGTGGATGAAAATGTTATGTTTTTACCTGTTTGGTCTTGTGTTCCTCGCGATCTTCCTCTACACCCCTGTCAAATAGCAAGTTGTTGTACTGCATCACGAAACGGTTCATTGGCGAGTTGCGCGACACATAAGTTTTTAGCATGTGGTTGGCGCTTTCAACTCGTTGTGTAGAGAGCATCCTAGCACAGAACTTGTCGTGCGAATATGGTTTCGCCCACTTATAGCGATATTCATATATCCTGATCATGAATGGGTGCTCTCTGAGGTGGTACTTGTCAAGCAAAATTTCCCACGCCGCTTCAAACTCATCAATTGTCAGCATCTCGTTCAAAACTTTATGGAACTGGTTCCTGAACTCGGACCTTTTGCTGTAAACTGGCCCCAATTGCTCTTGCGCTTTCCGGAGGACGTGCCATTTGCACCACAGGTGTGTAGTGCCAGGCATAGCAACTACTAGAGCCGTGCCCATAGCAATACACTGATCTGTACAACACCCCCCAAAAAATAAGAAACATCAACATCACAGGTGGAAAAGAACGGTGGGGAATGGACCCGAAACAGTAAAGGGAAAACATTCATGTCAGTTTGGGGGGGACTACCTGTAATCATTGTCACCGGCTGCTTCCCACCCATCAAGGCCAAAAATTCCTTGAAAACCCACACAAAGCTTTCGTGTGTCTCGTCTCGCATCAGCACGCCACCGAATATCGTCGACTGGAAGTGGTTATTAACCCCCACAAACAATCCAAATGGCAACTTATAGATGTTTGTGCAGAAGGTGGTGTCGAAGGTGACAACATCCCCAAAACAAGCGTACTGCATCTTACTCCTGCCCGTAGTCCATATGAGAGTCTTCACCCGGTTCAGTCCATCGAGGTCGACGCTGAAAGAAAAATTAGGATCATCCTGTCTCATCTATCTAAACACATCCAGGGTTTTTTTGACACCGTCTTCCATTTGGTCACGAGCAATCTGAGCACAAATGGTACGGATGGACCTCTTGGTGAAAGGCATCTTCTCCACACCACCATACAAGCTACCGAGGATGCAATGGACCTTGCTCAGAGACACATTGTTCTCCCTGAGGTACCTTATCATGTCCTTTGTGTATGCATCGATGGTCCTGTGGGATTTCCAATGTCTCTTTTCACCACAACACTCGGACAAGGGATGGTTGTGATCCGCTATCAACTGGCTAACATACCAGCCGTGGTCGTCGGTACGGAGCAGCTTCATGGATGCCTTACAATTAGACCGCTGGGACTGGAACTTACACCGTGTATCCTTGCCCTACATGAGAGAAGGAAAAATTTTGTTACCTATCCACACTTTTTGTTTCCTAGCACTTCCCAACGGAAAAAAACAGAGGGCGGCGTGGCCATACCGCATTCGCACACTCCAGCTGCTGCATTGACCTGTAATTGTTGACTTTATTGTTGTTGCTTCGGCCGTATCTAACCCCAAAACCAACCTCCCAAGAGTACAAATTGTAAAATTCATAAGCCTCCTCAGCCGAGTCAAAAACCATGCCCTGTGTGGGATAAAAGATATTCGCAGTCTTCTTCGACACGGACGCTCGCAATGCTGTTTCAATTGCGCCAATGTCACTCGGCGGCCTGCTTGTAGGCAACACCACCCCTTTGGCCGTGCGCTTCCTATGCAAATTACGCCAATGCAGACTACAGTCAGTACATAAAATTCCCAAAAACAGGGGAAACACATAATCTAAAATCTCTATGCGCTTGCATCGCCAAAATCCCCTGACATAATAACGTGCACCAATCAAGCTTACACATGTACAAGGTGCATTTCGACAGGAAAAATCCCCAACAGATAGCTCATCGCTGCACTGGGTTTTTGCGGTGAGTAGTTAGAATTTTCCCACTGTGTGAGACTTTTTTGGCAAGCAAAGATTTCCTACTTTTTTTACTGGGGCAGTGCTATCTCTAGACAGATCAACATGGCAAAAAATGGGGGGATCATGTAGGTACTAACCGTTTGATGTAGTACGAATTATCTGGAGGCACGAACATCCTTGGCGGATGAGCAGCAGCTGTGTCTCGCATCTGCTCTGCCAGGTTGCCACAAGCGGTGGCATACTGTTCGTCCAACAAAGGCTGCTCGTCCGAGGGCGCGAAGCCTTCTTCTACATCGCGCTCGTCCGCGGACTCCACGCTGCCGGGCTCGTCCTCTCGCTCATCGTCAGATGAATCCAACGAAAATGCAGAACTGGGGGTTGTTGATAGAAAGGCACACTCGATTAAAGAGCAGATCCACGGAAGCAGAGCAAAATCAAAAAAACAGATGCGACCCCCAACTAAAAAATGTTACCTGGAACTTGCCCCGTCATCTAAATCATCGCACCCCGCAGTCACCCCCCCTCAGCCTGCACCGGGATCGAAACAGAAGTCCATATCGGCGAATCTGCAGAAATGGCGCAGCATTTTTTTCAGGAAAGAGAAAAATACAAAACAGCGGAGAAAAATAGGCCAGACTGGAAAAATGAACGGACGGGGCACTATGGATTTTTGGTGCGCTTACCGGCTGAATCCGGGGACACCGACGCTTGCTAGGAGCTTGGTGTAAGACTCCATGGCGTCAATGGCGGGGCGCGAGCCCAGAGCCACTCGATACGAGGGAGGAAATACACTGCGGAGAAGATAACACCTTCCTTTTTTTTAGTGCTGAATAGTCGCACACCAAGCCGTACGGGTCGTGCGCGAAGGGGGGGGGGGACCGGGGCGACGCGCGCGCAGTCAACCACTGGCGGGGGGACAGGCGGTGGGCCCTCCAACACTGTAGCAATTGCGGGCAAGTACATTTTAGTTGGCCACTTTGGCGGAGTTTTTGTCATTAGCCTACTGCTTCCCATTCCTCAGTCGCCCGCAGTTTCCGGATCGCGTCCGAACGAGCGGCCATGATAGGCCGGGTACCCCCACGAGGGTGTGGAAAAACCGCGCTCGCTTTTTCGGTGTGTTTTACACTTGCACTTTTCATACAACCATCATTTAGCATCCTACTTGCTACACCATGTTTTATTAATGTTTTCCGCCCCGCACACGAAAAATGATTTGCCGATTGTCACAACGGGGAACTCGCCATAAATCAAGCAAAGAGGCGGACACGTAAGTGCCACATGACAGATTGTTTGTGGAGTGTCATATAAGGAACACTCGGCAAACCTTGCCTGCCCCCCGCGCACCACTGCATCCCGTCGTTCCGGAACATGGAGGCCTCGCGCCAGGAGGTGGAGCTCGTCGTCTTCTCCGCCATCGACGACCTGCTCGCCAAGACCGGGATCAGTGCCACCGCCATCGACTTCCTCGTCGTCAACTGCAGCCTCTTCGCCCCCGTGCCGTCCTACGCGGAACGGGGTGCGCAGCGACGTCCGCAACGTGCACCTCTCCGGGATGGGGTGCAGCGCGGGGCTCATCTTTGTCGGCCTGGCGCGCAACTTCCTGCAGGTGGCGCCGAGGGGCTCGCACACGCTGGTGGTCTCCACGGAGACAATCACGCCCAACTACTACGTCGGGAAGGAGCGCGCCATGCTGCTGCCCAACTGCCTGTTCCGGATGGGCGGCGCGGCGGCGCTGCTCTCGACGTCGCGCGCCAAGGCGCGCTTCCGGCTCTCCCGAGTGGTGCGCACGCTGACGGGCCTGCAGGACAACGCGTACCAGTGTGTGTACCAGGAGGAGGACGACGAGGGCCACCGCGACATCAACCTCAACCAGGACCTCATGACCATCGCCGGCGACGCGCTGAAGGCCAACATCACGGCCATCGGGCCGCTGGTGCTCCCGGCGTCGGAGCAGCTTCTCTTCGTGTTGTCCTTCATCACGCGGCGCGTGCTCGGGAGCAAGTGCGGCGGCGTGATCAAGTCGTACCTGCCGGACTTCCGGATGGCGTTCGAGCACTTCTGCATCCACGCGGGCGGGCGTCGGAGGAGCACTTGGAGGCGTCGCGGATGGCGCTGCACCGGTTCGGGAACACGTCGAGCAGCTCGCTGTGGTACGAGCTGTCGTACATCGAGGCCAAGGGGCGGATGCGGAAGGGCGGCCGCGTGTGGATGATCGGGTTCGGGTCCGGGTTCAAGCGCAACATCGCGGCGTGGGAGTGCATCGGGCCCGCGCGCGACGCGCAGGGGCCCTAGGCCGAGAGCATCTGCCGGTACCCGGTGGACATCCCGGAGGTGCTCAAGCATTGATATTTGCACCACCATACAGACTACAGGTGTGACGCCCCGAGATCGGGCACTATGCAGAATTCAGCATTCCCGCCAAATCCGCATAATAACCGATTCCAGGTTGCCATTTATGATAACATTACAATAGTTCACGAATAATCCACAATTACAACAGAAACAGATAGATACAAGATGACTCAAACGATCCGGGGTTACAACTGATACATTACAAAGATCCAAATAACAGCGGAAGAAACAAACGTCCGGATACGGACAAGATACAAATTGGACTAAGAGTCCTGGAGATAACCGAGAGCGTCCAATCCCTGCCCAGGCCAAGCCGGAGGGATTCCCAAGCTAACGTCGTCAGACTTCAAACCTGTTGACTGCAAGTTGGAATTTGCAGCCACGAAAGAGATTCGTGGGTCAGTACGGTTAAGTACTGGCAAGGGGGATAAAACCCATACTCACAAGGTACCGGCGTAGCCAGTCATCACAAGATACAAATACTTTAGGATCAACGGAAAGGAAGGGGTTATTGCAAATAAGCGACAGCAGGCTGCACTAACCAACTACAGAGAGATACTACCACTTCCGGCTAACAGAAAGAAGATAAGATCGAGGATTGTAACCAACTGAAAGTAACTCCAAACAAACCCTTCCTAGATCTCGCCCCTTATCCGAAGAAGCAATCCGAGGATAACTCACACAGTTGGATTAATGATGGTTCAGATTATTGTGTCAATAAGCCTATTACTAGTCAAGTTGTTAATCATTGGGTGTAAGATGATTATCATTAGGTTTAAGTTGTCCTGAGTACTTGTTAGCCAGTACTTTCACCAAGTAATCCATAACCGCGGAAAACACGGCTTCTCGAGAAGATTTACCCTGCAGGGGTGCACCACAGTAACCGTACACGCATGAATATCCCGCCAGATGGAGCGGCCACTCCACCAAGCGGGGCACTCAACACAACCAACCCTTCTTCGCATCAAGCCCAAAGCACCGCGTGCTGTGCGTGCGCGGCTAATCGAGCCCCCCGAAGAAAAGGAGGACCCTCATAGCACTGGAAGACCACGCCGCCCTAAATGCCGACTACAAAAGTTCCACCCTGGCGCCAAGGGTTCGTACCTGCATATGATGCAGCAAATGGAACACCCGAACTAGTACGGCGATTTGGACGAGATGCGAATCGAGTCAGTTGAGGGGGGCGCCCATACTCGCTTCCCACATGCGGGTAGTGCGCTCATCATGGATCAGTAGACAAGACCCTTTTCCTATTAGGGTCGACACTAGCAGGCCTCAAAACCACAAAGGGCCTCCTGCCGGTGCCTTATCATCAAATTATTATTAATAGTAACATTAGCATGATTGATTGATTAAGCATCGAGCCCCCAGAACATAATGAAGTAATAGCAGAAAGTAACGGGTAACAGACTCGAGCAAAACAACCCTAAGCATGATAGTAAGACACGGGCAACAAGCAATGGTTATAGGTTTGGAGGTGAGACAATATCAAGGTTAAGGGATTCATGTGGTGGGTTCGTAACAGAAACAACTACTACTAAGGATAGCAGAAAAGAATCAACGGAAAGAATCGGTAACAAGTGATGAAAGGCAGCCATATGGCAGCAAGTGAGTATACTTGCCTGAGATCCCGCAAGGTAGCAGAACTTGTCGCTGCTCACATCATCTCAACGTCCTATCCGGGAAGAAGCAACGAACTAAAAGAAACACCGGATGCAATAATTACTACTACGGCAAAAGATCCAGCATGATCCTATTTTATATGCATGACATGGCAAGATGCAACAGGGGAAACAACTTAAGCAAATTAATCGGAACCAGAGTCCGGAGAAATAGGAATTGGTTCAAGTTGTTTATCTAACCATCAATATTAAATGTTGATTAACAGGTTTAAACAAGGTAGAGGTGATCTATTCAATATTAAATGGAATAGGGCAACAATTGAATTAAATACCCCAACACATTCCATATTTAATTATTAGGTGACATTACTATTACCCGCACCCACAAAATGCAATGCAAACATGATGCGATGACATTTTAAATATAGTTGATATGTTATAGAAAATAGGGCATAGGTATAGGGGTTTTAGGGTTTGGGTTCGCACGTGTGGAGGGGAGATCTTCGGGTTTGACGCCGGAAAGAAGGAGATCTTCGGAACAACGCCGGAGTGTTCGGGACGTGGACGAAGTAGCCGACGTAGAGGAAGTAGGGGAAGCAGATGTTCGTTCTCATGTAGTCGAGGAAGTAGTTGGTAACCACGTAGTGGAAGTAGTCGACGTCGAGGACGTAGTCGTTCCAGGGTCATCGTCATGGAGGTAGTCGTTCAGGCCGTAGAGGAAGTAGTCGTTCTCGAATCACGCGGTCATCGTCGTCGAAGTAGTCGTAGTAGTCGTGGGCGAACCGTAACAACACCGTCTTCGGGGTCGGAGGCGAACCTGACGGTCCCGGTCTTCGGGCGCGCACGAAGGCGGCCAACGCAAAACGGACACGTCGAAGGCGATGTAGTCGTTCACGGTTCATCGGGGAAGTAGTCATGGTCGAGGTTTGGTCCGAGGTCCTCGGGGTGGCGGTACTTGTTGGCGATGATCTTGTCAATGCGGTACCGGTCGGTGTCGAACTTGTCGCCGGGAATCTTGTCGAGGTCACAGACACGGAACACACGGGCACGAAGGCCTCGGCCACACCAAAACGGTGACGGCAGCAACATGACCGAGTCGTGGACGAAAGCAGCTCCCAGAATGGTTTCAAAATCTTCGAGATCCACGAGTCGGCAAGGAGACCGCGTGTGTTGGTGGCGCCATCATCGTCGTGTGGCCTTCATGAAAGGACACGCCTCGCCATCACCTCTTGCAGCAGCGGAGCGAAGCCGGACATCATCTCCGTCCCCTCCTCCGAGGAGAGGTTCCATCACTGCAGGGCGAGGTGGAGGGGCGACCGGCAGCGGGCGGCGGCCACGGCGGGACGGAGGTCGGGGGGGGGGGGCGCTGCGAGTTGGGGCTTGCGTGGGGCGCTGCCCCCCCTGGTCGACGGGGACGGCGCCGGGGCTCGGCCGGCGTGAAGTAGACGAGGAGGCGGCGGCCGACGAGGAGAACCACGGCCGGCGGCGGCCACGGGAGAAGGGGCGGCGCCCGCGCGCGTGGAGGCAGGGAGGAGGCGCCGGCGAGGTAGGGGCGCAGCAGCGGGGCGTGGGGCGAGCTCGGTAGAGGAGGAGGAGGTCGGGTGGGAGGTGGAGATGGGCAGGGGCGGCGGAGCTCCGGGGAAGGGGCGAGGTGGAGGATGAGGGAGGAGGGCGGCCGGAGATGGGAAGGCGGAGCTCCGGGAGGAGAAGGGCGCCGGCGAGGGGTTCGGTGGCGGCCAGGTGCGGCTCGCGGCGTCCATGAGGGGAGACGAGGTGGGAGCGACGGGAGGAGCGAGCTCGGGAGGAAGAAGGCAGCGAGGGGATCGATCGATCCCCTCCTGTCGTGCGTGCGTGAGTTGTTTTTTTTTTTGTGAGGTTATGCGTGAGTTGTTTGGCAGGGAGGTGGGAGGACCTGAGAGCAATTTTTGAAAACGGCTGGGGGCAAAAGAGAGAGGAAGAGAAAGATTTAGGGTTTGGGTGGGGTTGGTTCGGTTGGGCCCTGTTGGGCTGCTGGGTGGGCTGGCTGGCCTGGCTGCTCTCTAAACATTTTTTTTTTGTTTTATTTTTTTCCAGAAAGTGTTTAGGCCAAAAAAAAATAGCTTTAATCATCAAATAAATTTCTGTAAATTTTTGCAAACAAAATTTAATTAATTTCATTTAGTTGCAAGTTTTAAAATGCATGGTGATGCCTTATGCAATGCGATGCAAAACAAAGAAAAACGAGCAACACACTCCAGTTGGGAAAATTCCCGGTCGTTACAACAGGGACACAAAACACGCCGTCTATAGGATCTCTCGCTCTCTCCTTCTCTCTCTCTGTCTGCAATCTTATCTGTTACTCTAATTTTTCTACCTAATTGAAAATAGCAGAAAAAATAAAATAAAAAACAGTAAAAAGAAAATACTTACAGAGAGGGATTGGGGAGGGGCTCGACGATGGATGCAGGGGAGGGGGATCGACGAGGCAGCAGGGGAGGGGCTCGAGGACGAGGCGGTGCAGTGGCGGCGGTGGCAGCACCGGCGGGAGCACCTCGATGTCGAGCTCGAGGAAGGGGACACGGAGACCATGGCACCGGCGATGGGCTGCGGAGACCACGACGACGGACAGCGGGGGTGTGTTTCTTTCGAGCTGTTGTGAGCCGTTTGATCAAGGCTACGGTGTGTTTCATTCGAGCGGTTGTGAGTCGTTGGATCAGGGTGTTTCTTAACCATTGGATCAAAACCATAGCACAACACACTTTGTGAGCCAAAGGACCCTATATATAGCCCACCTTCATACACGGGTCAGTTCATCGACCAAATACAAAACTTTCGGATTCGCCATCATACGTCCGACCGTTCTTTTGATATGCATATATATGCACTCAATAGCCACGGTCGGGAAGTATGATGGCCGTACCGATTGTTTTGTTCTACATCACACCTTTTAAGGTTTGATACATTATTCAGTTCATCGGCCGAATACAAATCATTCGGATTCGCCATCATACGTCAAACCGTTCTTTTGATATGCATATATATATGCACTCAAGAGACACGGTCGGGGAGTATGATGGTGATACCGATTGTTTTGTTACTAATTTTAAAACAATATAAGATATTTATATTTAAATTAAATACAAATAGTAAAATAGTTAATAGTTTGAATAGTTAGAATAATTATTTAGGTAAATAGAAAATGGATTTAAATTAGTTATGCAAATTCAAGAAATTTTCATGTTGAATTTTTTTTCAAATTCCAAAGTATATAGGAGTTATTTTTGTGTATATTAAAACAATATTCAAATTTTGGCGCTAAAACTTTTGGCGCGCCCGACCAAAAAATACTTCTGGTCCCGGCCCGTGCGACCAGCCGGGACGGAAATGTCTTTTCGTCCCGGTTGTTGCCACCAACTGGGACTAAAGGGGGTTTCGTCCCGGTTGTTGCCACCAACCGGGACGGATGACTGTGAATATATACACGTCACCCTCCCCTTCCCAATTCCAGACCGCGCGCAGGGACGAACCGACGCCGTCAGGCTGCCCAATTTTTCTGTCGGCGCACTACCCCCGCGCCACCCCTACCCCGTCGCCGCACTCCTCCGCCGCGCCGCCCCCTACCCCGTCGCCGCACTCCTCCGCCGCGCCACCCTCCGTCCTGCGCGCCGCCGCCGCCAGCCCGCTAGAAGACGCCCTCGATCCCGTCGCGCCACCGCCCTCGATCCCCGTCGCGCCGGCCTCCACTGCCCCACGCCGCCGCCCGCGAGAAGCCGCCCTCGAACCCGTCGCGCCGCCGCCCCTTGATCCCATCGCACCAGCCTCCACTGACCCCGCGCCGCCGCTGCCCCGCGCCGGCTGCCGCCCGAGAGGAGGTAAGGCCTGCCTCCATCTCGCCCTAACCAGGGGCCTTTTTTGTTTTTTTTTTTCCTTTTTTTTACTTAATTACTATTTTTGTTTTTAGTTATTTATTAGTGTTAGACATGTTACAATCATTAGTTATGAATGTTAGAAATGTTAGAATCATTAGTTATGAATGTTAGAAATTTTAGATTAGACTTATGAATATTAGATTTGTTTAGAGTTGACATAGGAAATGTTAGAAATGTTAGGAAATTTAAGAATGTTAGAAATGTTAAGAATGTTAGGAAATATTTCATGAATGTGTTGCTCTTTTTGTGTATTATCTATAGGCAATTTTGATGAAAATAATTGATCATTAGTTATTATCTATAAGCAATTTGGATGAAATGGATCTGAAACATATAGTTACGCTTTTTGTATAGTATGGAGCCAAGAGACGAAGATGCCGAAAATTTGCTTGAGGGTTTCATCCGCGGGCCCGACGTAGAGACCGATGTGAGCCAGTGGATGAACAACTCCGGTGAGGGAGATCCAAAGCTCACCCAGGGAGACGACTCCGGTGAGGGAGAAGCCGACGGCTCCGATATGGGAGCAGCCGACGGCTCCGGTGGAGCCGTACAAATTACAAACACCGGCTCCGAGGTGCATATATAGATATGTTAATAATGAAGCATCTGTTGTCTATATACATGTATTAACAATCTTTATATTTTTAGCCATCCGGTTCAAGCATATCAACCGGAAAAAAGACTAAACTAGGCGCAACAAAGAAGTTGAAAGATATAGAAAGATATTGGATCGACACGATCGCAGCAGACGGCGCACCCGAGCTTCCCGCTGATGTTGCCCAAAAATATGTGAAGCAATGCGGAGTGCTAGTTAGGGATCACATCCCGATCACTGTTCATGAGTGGAATAAGCCAAAAGATCCGCGGAAATAGCCAAAGATCATCTTTTCTCGAAGATTTTGGCTAATTTCAACTTACCCTTGCCGGAGGTGGACGAGAATGAAGCGGTTGTGAATAAGGCCGATGTTACTGAAATGAAAAATGAGATACGGGAAAAGGTCAAGGCGTGGACCCTGAAAAAGATGGCCGAGCAATTCAAAAACTGGAAGAAAATATTTAACCCTGACTATGTTAAGAAGAAGACTCCAGATTTCACTTAAGGGTATGAGAAAATAAAACCCATATGGGCAGATTTCATGAAGTACAAGCTGTCAGAGAATGCACTGGAAAGGACAAAAACAAATGAGAAAAACGCCGCCAAAAAGGTATATCACCATGTTATGGGTAAAGGTGGCTACAAGGGTTCCAGTCCAAGTGCGAGCAATGGGAGAACGACCTGCTTCAGCTGGGGATCACTCCCGAGCCGTTCTTGTGGGTCGAGTGGACAAGGTCATGGTTCTACGGGTATGGGGGCACGCTGGACGCCGAAACAAATTCAATCTATAACCTAAGGCATAAAGAGAGTCCTCTACCCATAGAAAGTCTGAGAACCGCAATAAAGAACGTTAAAGAAGGGAAGTTCGTGCCAGATAGAGAGAAAGACGAGCTCACACGCGCCCTCGGGAATAAGGAACACGGAGGGCGTACACGAGGCATAAAAGGCACTCCTCCGTGGAGTATTGCATTCGACTCCACCAAAAAGTTATACCCCGATAGAGCCGTCAACGTAAAAAGGACGCGGAGGCACCTGAAGCAGAGAATCAGGCAAACTGGAGGCGTCAACTTGAAGAACAGATAAAGCTGACGCAGGATGTAGCAAAGAAGCAACAAGACCAAATTAACACACTTAGCCAGCAGATAGTGTCTACCGGCGCATCACACATGGTAGAAGTCTAAGTCGAGGCTACCGACGCCGCACATTCTCATCGCAAAAGTAGCATTGCGTCCACGCAGCTACCGGGTGATGATGCACCGCCGATGATTCACCCGGTGGATGATATCACGGAGATGACAACCTGTGAGATCAACGTGAAGGTCGTGAATATAACCATCAAGGCGGCGGCCGGCTATGTCTTACCAATTGGCAACGAACCAACTCACCATAGTCTTCCGATTCGACGGGGCTACGTTGTTGTTGGGATCGATGAAGTTGTCAACGGATTCGAGCGGGTAAAGCATGATTTCCCTCAAGGTGAAGACGAAGAGTTGACTGAACTCGGAGAAGCCAAGAACTTGACCTTTCTATGGCTAAAGGAATGCATTGTGCTCCCAAATCAGACGGCAAAGCCATCGAATCCTCGCCATTCTCCAGCGCAAAAGTCTCCAGCATGGTCGTCTTCGCCATGCATGCCATCTCCGGCGTGGTCGCCTACGCCGTGCACGTCTCCAGCGCGGTCGCCTACGCCGCCGCGTCTGCCTTCTCCACCACGGTCGCCTACGCCGCCGCGTCAGCCTTCTCCGCCCACTAAGTTTCTGCCGAAACGTAAAATATCACTGAAACGTCAACGGTCACCCCTCCCGAAGGTACCAAAGGAGGTACCCAAGTTATCTTACGACTATACTCCCGAGGAAACCCAGCAAATCACAAAGGACGAATACGAGGCGTGGAAATCGAAGCAGAAGGAGAAGAAAAAGGCAGATTTCCCCGAGACCAAAGAACAGATAGAACGAGCTTAAAATGGTGAAGACTTTTCATCAACCCGAGCCGAGTCTGTCATCTGACTATGACCGCTCTATTCTGAAGTCACACCAGGAAATGGTGCGGTCGACGAAGGGTAGTAGCGCAAGCGGGAAAAGGGGGAAATCAGTTGCTCAGCTTGGAGAGAAGAAAAAACAATCCACGTCCCCGCTCAAAGTGATTTCCAATACCCAGGTGGGGCCGACACTAATATTGCTGACGAGCAAATTGATCCGGAGTTTATAACACTATACGCAGACAAGGCATCTTATGTGGGTTTGTCCATTACTGAGTATATGCAAACAGTAGACTACTTCGCCGAAGTTGAATGTGCATACAAATACCAGTACGGGAAGCCTCTCGTCAAACCCGAGGAGATAAAGGATCTACCAACGAAAATGCGAAGAGTGCATAGTTGGTATATGGAAGCTGTTGAGAAATCTATGGACTGGATATATCTCAGCGTTAAGGACGAGCACTATGGGTATGGAAATGGATTGGTTATGATTCAATTTGACGAATTGTTTCAGTTATACCAGCAGCAGGCCCTCGACAAAGCTGTCCATAGTGCCTATTGTCTGTAAGTACTTATTTCTCTAGCTCACCTCATTCATTTGCATATTCATATATATATATATATATAGTACACTCATATATTATAATTGCAGAATGAAGACTCTCGAATGCAAAAGAGGTGGAATCTATGATATTGGGTTCATTGATCCAAATATTATTTATGAAAAGACTCTTCAGCTATCTGCAAAGGATACAGAAAATAATATTCTGAGGGCAATAATGTTTCAC
The DNA here is from genome assembly GCA_028641055.1 of Alopecurus myosuroides. Taxonomy (NCBI): domain Eukaryota; kingdom Viridiplantae; phylum Streptophyta; class Magnoliopsida; order Poales; family Poaceae; genus Alopecurus; species Alopecurus myosuroides. The sequence continues at coordinate 63,596,753 of CM054057.1, read as the reverse complement.
CAACACCGACGGGAAATACTATTTCCTTACAACTTCGGGTTAGTGTTACTCTGTTGTAAACATTCTGTTTTCGTTACTCGATGTTCACTGTATAATTGATGAGTTCTGCGTGCGCAGCTTCCAGTATATTCTGCTAATCTTCCAAGTTGACAGAGGAAAAGTAATGGTAATGGACCCAAAACGTAAACCCCTAGCGACGTGGGCTGACATGCAGGAAATGATCCAGCGGTTATTTAAATCTTTATTAATTTCAGTATTTATATATGGCACTATATCGACTACTTTGTTTCATTTTCGGATATCAAGTAGTTACTAACTCTTTTTATTATTTTTCTTTCTCGGGTAGCGTTTGGAAGAGGTTCATAAAGAAGTCTCCCGGTGAATGGAAACCAGATCATACATTTGATGTTGTGTAAGTAAGTACTAGCTAGATCCGCGCGTATCTCCTTGATTCTAGTGTCGATACCATTATCATGGCTGGTTGATTATTATTTTGATTGAAACCATGTTATCGTAAAGTGCTTGCAACAAGGAGACGGGAATAACTTGTGTGGATACTACGTTTGCGAGTTCATTCGTCAGACGACATATGTCCCAAGGGCAGAAATTTAAAGCAACTTCATGTACGTTAGTCGTCAATTCTTCTTATTACCATCTATTTTAGTTACTTAGTTTCATATATACATATATATACATATATATATATATATATATATATATATATATATATATATTGACCACTCTTCTTTATATTAGATCATACGGCTTCGGGACGGTCTTCTACCAAGGGACCGCATACGAGCAATTCAGGAGGAAATTGCGGGCTTCTTAGATGCAGAGTCCCTAAACGTAGATGGAGAGTACTATACCCCCGCTTGGAACTGAATTTGATTTTGTAATACACTCCATCGGTCATGTAATATGCTCGATATACTTTGTTTCCGTAATATAAGTGTTCCTTATTCTGCTTTATATACTTATTCTTTTGTGGGATCCGGGAGCTCCGGGGAGGGTCCACCGAGGCTCCTCTCTTATCGTGGGACCCGGGAGGTCCGGGGAAGGGCCACCGAGGCACCTCTCTTCCCATGGGTACCGGGAGGTCCGGGGGTAGCAAAACGCAAATCGTAAAATTTCTGCCGCGGCAGAAGGGGCATGCATCCCGGGTCTTATTGAGAACCAGGACTAATAGCCCTGGCCAGGTTCCAGCTCACGGGCCGCGTGGCCAGCCCCATTTGTCCCGGGTCCTGGCACAACCAGGACCAATGGGAGAGGGGTATTTGTCCCGGATGGCCCATCCCGGTTGCACAACCGGGACAAATGGGGCTTACGAACCGGGACTAATGCCCCTGTTTCCACTAGTGCAATGAGTGGAGAGACAGGCATGGCCGGCGAGGGCCACCACCGGGCGGCGACTCGGGCGGAAAGGTATCATGATATATATTGCTCTAGGGTGAGCGAGAGAGAGAGAGAATCTACTGGGTTAAGTCAGCACATAATTGATCAACACGTTTCCTGTGTTAAAGAGGTAGAGGGACCGGCTCGCTTCGCGGAGTGTAATTGGGGTCATTTGTAAAATTGTACGTTTTTTTTAGGCATTTCTAAAGTGCCTAAAAAAAAAGATATTATTGCTGGCAGTTTTAGAAAATGCCCCAAATACAGTTTTTTAAGGCATTATTGAAAGGTGATGCTAAAAATCGTACCTTTTCATGCAATAAATTAAAAGTGCCTTTAAATATATTTTTAAATGCACTTCTGGAAAGTGCCTCCAATAATCTTCCGTGACATAGTGATCGCTGCCCCTCCCACTATCTCCCTTTTCATTCCTAGCTGGGCTGACCTGCTTATTCTCCACTTGTCCTAGAGTCAGGGCCACCAAAGAGAGGGGCATGGATCAAAGGATGCGGGATAGGCGTCACAGGCGTGGGCGCCAGGCCAGCTGCAATTATTACTAAGGCATCCTTAACACCTGTGGCACGACCGGAGTCATGACCGTCTCTACGGCGACGAACGCTCCCCCATCGCCTTCCTCGTCTTAAAAAGTCGTGTTGGATGCCTGGATCCGGAACCAGCATGCACCCTCTCTCCGTCCGCCGTGGCTTATGTCATCCAACACAATGGTGCGCTATCTCCGATGCGGAAGATCATACGACTGTATGGTTTCTCGTCTCCGGTTCTTCTAGTGTTGGGAGAGTTATTGGCGGCGGCAAACTCAGAGGACATGGAGGAGGAGCTACTGGGAGGCACAGAAGTGTTAATTTCAAAAGATCCGGCATGATATTATTGACAGTCAAGGCAACACGGAATATCTTGCAATTTTGCATCAGGTGATTCAACAATCGTTTTTTTTTTGTTGCCACCTAGAGAAATGTTTGCATTAGAGTGACGCGCTGATCAAGCAGACCAAACATTCCTGATGTCTCCCACTCCCATATGTGTGCGACAGACATGAGAAATAGAAAAGGAGTTTTTTCTGCTTGAGCATGGCCGATAAAATATCGAGCATGTAAAGAAATGTGTTCGTTGTCAATTTGCTGGAGTTCGGCTTGTGGAACTTCATAGGCACAAGTCTATTAGTTGCAGTTAGTTGCCTAGCTCTTAGTTGCTACCTGCAGTGAAATATGCGTAATATATAACTCGATGAGTATATGGCTGTTGCTAGCTACAAGAATATATAGTACTTGGTGTGACAGCGCATGTCCATCGTGAGTTAATTGGCTCATAGCTGAAGAATATTTTATCTACAAAACAAATTGAACCATCTCAACAAATAATCTACAGACGTATGCGTCATAACATTACTCGACTAGTTACACTTCACTCCTCTGCATATATAAATGTGAAGTGACACTTAAGACCCTGAACCCTCCCTAACAGTGTCAAATCTCATATAGACCACACCGAATGTTATATCATGGTCAAGTCCATTTCTAGCCAAAACCTTTAGAGCAGCATGTTGTGGAATATGTGCTTTAGATGGGCATAATAACCATGCGGTTGTGGTCACCATCAATTTACTCATATATGAGTTTATTTGCATCAAAATTCATGGTGTTTGTACTGAGCACCAAAATATTTCGATTATCCAACCCTTCATAAAAAACGTGTTCTTGTTGCTCAGTGCTTTTCGAAGGAATCTTAAAGAAATAACACTACAAGGAAACTGTTTATAGACGAAAGCCTGTCAGTGGCGGGTACCATAATTCCACCCCGGTGGTAGGGTGGTGCTGATTTTCATAAACTACTACCGGCGTGAAGTTTAGAACTGCCAGTAGAGCCTTGATATATGCCATATGCATCACTCCGATGCAGAGGCAGGGAACACCCATTGCTAAAAACAAGTAGTGCCTTGATATAACAGGTGTGTAAAATATATCCCCCGCTTGTGAAAACTGACTTTTTTTGGCCCCCCGCGGAGGTGCCACCTGCTTTTGGTCTGATATTTGCAGTCGTTCATAATATATTTCGTAGTACTGGGGCGAGACTTATGTTCTACGCCACTATAATAGCCAGTCCCTTACTCTCTCTATATAACCCTCTTGTGAGTGTTGGACAATCGACGAGTGTGCTGCTTAGACTAGATAAGTATTGAAATCATGTATTGTGATCGTAGTTTTATCCCTCTAATGTCTCGTTTGCTTGTGTAGGGTGGTGTAAAAATGAAAATAGGTGATAGGGGAAATGATAATGCAACGGTGTCTTTTTACGAAATAATTAGTAGCAATAGCCACCTTACCTAGTTGAATAAGTTTTTCCGAAGAGATCGGCTCCCGGAGAGAAACCCAGAGGAGAACGGCAAGGTGGAACATTGTTATTGAGCTCAAAACTATTGAGTCTAGGCTTTATAACTGGCCTATCACATATGAGTCATGTAAATCTTTTTCTTGCCACAGAATTGTGCATTGAACATAAAGGAAAATTATTGAGGCGAACAGTAATTTAAATCGAATCTGTTTTAGAAAGTGTGTGTCATATGTATATATAGTTCTACTTTGTATCTCAATATGTGTGCAACACTATCCTCACGATGTAGAGTTCATCAACCCACAGAGATCATGGACTACTACTAGATGGTGACACTGTGGGGTGCACCACCCAAGGGACGTCTGGCGATAACTAGCTATGATGAGGACATCAAGATTTCTCTTGGAGAAAATATCGGACCCAAGGACTAGAGTGTTGGATCGTCTAAACATTTCACAGTTGATGATGATAGCAATGACGACTTCATGCCTCCTAACCGAGCACGGGTCAAACCTAAAGCTAAGAGTAGTACTGTGAGACCATCAAAGGCACTCGCTGATGAGAACAGTGATGATCTGTTCATGCCTCCATGACGAGCGCATGTCTTTAGAACCAATGCGAAAAGTGTTGTACCATCAAAGTCAGTCGATAACGAGATGATTAAGGGTATACGTTGCAGATTTTTTTTTAATCGCTATGTAACCGCCAAGATCACTTTGAAGATCACGATGCATGCCCATATATGCATTGATCAATAATCATGACTCACCGAGCAGCGAAAGATTGATGTAGTCATAGAAGAGTTCTAAACAATCGTAGATTTTCACAACTAAAACTAGTTGTAAGGATGTCTCTAAGTTTTCCTCATCAAGGGGCACACGAGTGATCCCCATTATGGAGTGCACGCGTACGCTCGTATAAACTCGTTGGCGCTCCGCCGTCCAGGACTCGTCATCGACGAAGAGAGACAATATTTCGACGTTGCTAATTGGTAGATCTAATCAACTTTGATTAGAGATACTAGTCATCAACCCGTGCACATGCACGGGCTATCCTTTGAGTGAACATTATAAATATACTTTCCCAAAAGTTTAATTCTATATAAAAAAATGTTTGATTGTACCAAGATTAGAGTCTTCCTTTGAAATTAACATATAGAATAGATATGAATTGTTCCTCTTTTCAAATTTAATTCGTAGCATGTTCAGAAGAACCTACTGAAAACTAATGTTAAATTTTGGTGGCAGGTAAATTACAACCTTCTTAGCATGACATGAACTTGGATAATTTTACATCCATAAAACAATAGAAATTTGTTTACCTCTTCCTCTACTAACCGGAGGAACCCAGCAAGTGGCACTCCTTGCACCGTCTTTGCCTCGTCCGCAGATTCTATATCTTTCCTCGATTCACCAAGATTCGATTCGATTATTCGATGCCACACTAAATTATGAATGTATGATATAGCCTCAGTTCACTATATAATTTTAAAAGAATGTCCGGAAAGAAGCTACAAAACTATTTCACCCTATTTCTCTCATCCAATAGGTATATGGAAAGTGAGAGAAAATGGAACATAATACCACATGTAATGATTTAATAATATACTTGTGTGTGCAATCAAAAAGTCCAGCAGCGTGAGAAAACATGATCATTGATACATTGAAGTACTAATCAGAGATCTGCCAACACTTTATACAACATATAGGATAGTAACCTCCTTCAGAAAATTACATTGGTCATTTGATCTATGCATATATCTTGCACTTGTTCGCTGCCCAATAAGTATACAATATCTTTACTATTAAATGGGAGTTCAACGTACGTTGGTACGTCAAGGTCGACCATCGCCCGCTCGCTGTATCGCCTCCATTCGCGCACATGGGCCAAGCCCAACAATGCACCGGACACCGAGTCAATCCCTCGCGACCTGGAGGCGCCTCTCTCTTCCTTCTCGATACCATCCGCATCCCTTTCTCTGTCCATCAAGCCGCACCTCCTGCGCCGCCGGGAACCCTAGCCGAACGACCAACCGCCTTCTCCTTCTCTCCGTCGTCCCTCCCCCTCCCCGCTCTGCTCCCTGTGTTCCCGCCCCCATGAAACCTGCTCCATCTACTTCTCCAACGCGGCCACGACGCCATGGCGGACGACGACCCACTCCTGGACGACTTCGACACCTTCCATCCTATGCTCGTCTACGCCGGGATCTGCAGGACTGAGAGCTGGAGGCGCTGGAGAAGGGCGCGGAGCCAGGCAGATCTCATCGAGGAGTGTGCTCCACAACGTGGGTTTTTGTATTCACGATCGGCTTTCTAGGTGGTTGATTTCACCCCTCCGGGTCCGGCAGCCGGCGCGTACATCCATGCATCTTGTGTGGAGGACGAGCAGGGCTACTTCAGCTTGTTGGAGGGATCAAATTCGATTTCATCCCTCCGTTGTTACCAGGCAGAGTGACAGAGGAGTCCATCGAACCCATATATTATTCGGGTTTGCCCAAATTTTGATCAAATTCTGTGTAATCTAGGTCGAATTATTTCAAGGGATGCATACTGCTGAATGGGTCTGGGCATAGTTGGCTGACCTCCCCCACTTCATTTTCCCTTTTTTTGGTGACTTCTTTCTGTTCCTTATCATGATATATTGGTATCTCTTCCTGCAGGTGAAGTTTTTTTCTGACATAAGCGTTACTTCAGTTCTTCTTTTCGTGTAATAAGACCATACAAGAGATGCCATTCTGATGGTGCAAGAGGTTCCTTTCTCGCTGAACTTGCTTTGGATGGCGAGAAGAATGCAAACCTAAGGGGGTGACAAAAACCTAAGAGAAGTCAAAACTCAAAAGACAAGAAGAAAATAAAGGATTCTGTTAGATTTTAAGGATCCCAAGGTAGTCAAATATTTGAGAATGATCATATGGTGTACTCTTCTTGTCTACAATTGATATTTTTTCTCAGTGTATTACTTTAGGATTTGAGCTGGAGTGATCAATACATGGTTCGCCAGGAGAAAATTTGATGGGGAAACATCACAGCAATCTTCGGTAATGCTGGTACTCTACATGTTCTGATAGCTATAAACTTATCACTTCCAAAGGACAAGTTACTTATTGCTTAACTAAGTACAAATGTGCAATGCACTATGTGCTCTTTTATCCTGTGAATGCTTGAAGTGTTGTTTTTTCTTTTGCTTTGCAGAGTTGTAGTTACTCAGCGGAGCAGTTTAAATCCATTTCGTCATGTTGATATTACAGTATGTCGCAAGATGTCTACATAATTTACTATGTGAAATGTTAGAGAAGACTGAATTACTAGGTGGTGATGAGTTATGACCAGTACCGTACAAGCATGATATTGGTGCATGTATTCCTCATTCTGAATTTTAAAGAAGTTCCATATCGGATTGTGTATAGTTACTTTTAGAATAGTTTTTGCTAGACGCAATGATGATTGTGTTGATCGATTGGTCCAAATAAAAATTAGCAATTGTACTAACTTTGCCACTCATGTTTTCTATAGGCTAATTTATCAGTTGGAATTACTCGCTGTTCTAGCAGAATTTGTTAATAATAAAGCTTGCTATTGTCAAACCTCGTGCGTATGAGGCCTGAAATTCACCCACACTACAGTTTCAGGAAACTGCACATCTCTGCTGGTGTAAATTCGTCCACATTGAAACCACAACTAGCCTTAGCTGACGAAGAATTAAAAGTATGGATGTTTGATATTCGTTACTTGGATACAGTTAGGCCCGCGGTGTTAAGAACGGACCATCTGGGAATGCAAATAAGCATAGAAGGTTGTTTTTCACAAGAGTGGAATCTCCGCTTTCCTTTGTCTGTGGCAGGAGGACTCCTCCAATTACACGGGATTCCCAACATAAAACAGACCGGTATTATTTTATACCTTGTTAGTTCTAGCCAATAGGTCTACAAGTCTAAATGGTAGGATGTCTTTTTTCCAAAAGGAGAAATGAGAGGGCCAGATTCTAGGTTGTATGTAGACAATGGATCTACTTCCTGTTGTCATACAAGTCTACAATCAGCTTAATGACATAACCATTAGTATGGAGTGATTAACGTCTAACGGGTGCAGGCTCCTAATTATTATGAGCTCCTGGCACCAACTGACAACATACCTCACTGTCACCTATTCTATTTAGAAGGCGTAAAAATTCCTGTGCACGGTCATATCCATGCTACATTATGCCTATGGTTATTTGTCGGCGACTCGGCTCACATCCATTAAGCAAATATAATTCATTTTACCTGTATCGTAAATAGTGAAAAAGAAGTTTAACAGAGTACTTTGTTCCTGTACTGAAATTATTCTTGACTGTAGTGATAAAGGTATCAGCAAACTGCATATTTCTTATTGTTGCCTCCGTTAGTTCATTTTATATTAGCGAGGAATCTGTATTTATTCCTTCCAAATAAACTGCTTACGTTGTAGGATGACTTGTACTTGTCCAAATTGGGAAGTCCTATTGATTATAAATAATAATTGAACTGTTGTTTATGCTTGTCTCTACGACTGATTTTTATAAAAGTATTGGTAATTAAATGAGTCGTACCCACTGACTGAAATTATACGGATCTTTTGTCTTGTGTATACCCATTCAGCAAATATAATTGATTTTAGCTGTATCACAAATAGTGAAAAAGAACTTTAACAGAGCAGTTGCCGTTCCTATACTGAAATTATTCTTTGACTGTAGTGATCTACTGATTTATTGTTTCAAGCTTATGTTTACCTTTCCTAAAAAATATTTCTGCATCGGATTTCTCCTTAGATGGAACCTGAAAGAAGAAAATCCAGTCTGGTCACACTTGTATCTAAATACATGATGGGAGATGGAAAGACATCCAGAAAGACATGAGTTAGTCGGTGAGTGAAGTGTGTCGCTCACCTTTCAGAGTGACCCTGTCTTCTTAGAGCCTTGGTGACGAAGCGTCCTTTTGTATTCATGTGATGCTTACGAGTGCATCATGAATAACTAATCAATGGCAAGATACATACATGAGTGTGCTTTATAAATTGTATTATCTCCGTTCAATAATAATAAAGACTTTCCAGCAAGGTAAATAGCTTGCTAAGATGTCTTACATTGTTAAACTTTGGGAGTATATTTTTTATTAATGATAAATATTATGATTGACTGCGCAGTAGTAAACATCATGAAGTTGTTTTGGTCCACAAGGCACATGCACCTTACAAATAGGGTTTTTCTAATCACATCATGAGATAGATGGGAATGGTCAGCTGCGGCCATACTTTCTATAGAAACAATGCCGAGTCACAACTTTACGGTTATACTCATTTCTTAGTTCATGTTGTTTCTTGATATATTGTGAGTTATCAACCATTTTTTCTTATATCCATTATGATTACATGTTCACCGCGAAGAAAAATAGGAGTGACCTGGTGATATTTCTCGCAGCAAATTCATAATCTGTAGATGGCTTACAGAATGTTTTTGTGGTAAATGTTTTTCTATGCAAATTTTATTGTTCCCGTAGCAACGCACGGGTATTCAACTACTATGAATAATTTTCGAGAAAAAAAAAACCATACACTGATTAATGTTTCCAAAATGAAAATATGCAATGGTGGGAACAAATGATATTCAGATATGGAAAACAGAATTTTGTAGTGGTGTCCTTAAAAAATGGTGCATTATTAGTCATTAGTGAAAGCCAGAGAGAGTAGTATCGTAAGACCAAACAACTCAAAAGACACGAGCGCGAGTTACTGACATGTTGGCACGTTGACAAATACAGTGTTTACTCATCCATACACATTCTGCATTATCCTGGTAGAATTTCTGTAAGTTAGTACGCACTGAAGATGTGAAGATTACAAACATGAGCTGCGTCTGTGAATTTCCTACCCAAGTAAATTGACTTTAAATTATTACACTGCTAGTATTATAAAGAAATGCACTAAACTGGTAAATAGATTAAAACAATGGTGAAGTCCACTCAAATGCTTATACAGATTAAATGTGTTCTTGGTGGAATTGAATACACTGGGGGATACCAATTTGACAGCTCGAGCATTTCACTTTCACGACAGATATAGATACTGCGAACTATTTCGTGTTTGCAAAATAAAATACTGTCAACTTAAGAGTGAGTTTTTTTTGCAACAACGTATGTAGGCGAACTAAATTTGACTTGCCATTTGTGGCACCAAGAAATATCAGTTATAAGTAGACATAAAAAAGGTACCAATATGCACCTCCATCTGATTTAAAATTTACTACGATTATTGAAATATCTGTATCTCACTGGTTGCCATTACCTTTTTCGTTATAAAGCATGGCGGGTTGACAAATAATGGACATTTTGCAAATAATTAATTCAACGGAGGTAGTTACATGATATTGACAATAGGAAAAGGTTATTTAGCACTTACTGGGTTAGAATAAAATATTAATATTTGGTTCCATTCAGCCGCTAAAGTTGCAGAAGAAATAGGTAACAACATAAACATATTTGAAGAGAGGCTATGAACTGGAATACCTTATTAACTTGCAATGTTTGAAGAATTAATTCCTGATGCAGTAATCCAAGTAAGCTCTCGAACACATATACTTTGATTACTGTCAAATATAGCACTGACCTTGTTCTAAATAACATCTGAAAGATTGTTAATCCAGTTGAGAGTAGTAGTCGAACAAATGGATACTTGAGCGAAACAGAAGCATTTTATGTTTTTACCCATCCGGAGATAAAGTTAAGTTGCAAGACCTATTAAACTTGTATGGTAAAGAAATATTTGACTAACTAAAGATGAGAAGTACTCTGCCTTGCCTTCCTACTTGCAAGTCAAATATGTTTTTCCCAGATTCCAGTCGGCCCTAATGAACTACTGCTCCCCTCTTGGTCAAGTGCAGACTGAACGCTACTCCTTGGTTGATCTCACTAAGCCATCTACTTATTAATCTTGATGCAACGGACAGCTGGATCCGTAATATTCAAAGCAGAGAACAGAATCTTACAATTCGTACATGCAGCAACACGTTTCTGCTAATCATCACCTAAATCGGTAAATTGCATGCTTTAGACGTACCTTTTTGGGCATACGATTAAATATTTTTTCTAAGCTACCACGCGACCAACTGGAGCCAGAGCGATGTTGCTGTTCCGCCTCTGCTCTTTCCGATCAGATTCCATCACGGCATCACTGCTTGCCTCCTCCCATGATATAAATTCTGACAATCAAATTGTATGCACGATACGATATATGCCAGCCGTGATTGATTGACCATGCATGTTCATCGTATCGGATACAAAATTGGCTGGCTGCCGCCGCCGCCTCTGCCGCCCGCGATTCACACGACGGGGATGAACATGCGCCTCGTTTACCTTTCGATGGTGAAGCGCGATGGCTGCAGCTTGCCAGATCGATGCGAAGTTTTCCTTTTTTGTTTTTCTTTTGTGATGAAATCGTAAGCTATCTAAACCGTCAAACAAAAAAAGGCACGCGTGCGGAGGCTAGCTATGATTATTTTTATCGGAAGGTCGAACGTATAGCATCTAAACTCAGGACTTGTTCGTTACGTCCGTCCAGATTTTTTTTGTCTCGCACGGCTGACCCTAAATCCAATGTCTAACAGCCTAAACTACTTTATTAATAATATTTGATTTAGAGACCATATCGTAATCCGCTTGGTTTCTTTGTTTCATGATGGCATCTCACGTACAAACCATCGTGCCAGATATTTTTTGTAATGCCGTAAGCAACGTTTTTGGACACATCATCCTAGCCGTAAATCTAATATTTAACAGACTTAATTATTTCTGATGATGTGGATTAACGTGAAGGCTTTAATGATGCCTCCAATTAGTAGATATAAGATTGGCCTCTTTTTTTCTTTCGAAAATGCTTTGCGTACGATAGTCTTCGTCCGAATCACGTACGACGTTTCTTTTGGGCCATAAGATGGGCCGGCCAACTCCCGTCGGACGGACGGATTGGCACGTCGTACAGGTATCGTACGAAATCTGTCGTACGTGTAGCAGTTCTCTTTTTCTTTTTGGGTTTTCTCTCTCTATATATAGAAACTAGTTGAATGCCCGTGCGGTGCTACGGACTCCTTTAATTTTTCTTATCAGGCAACAAAATGATAATAGCAACATGATATTTCAATAAAAAACAAGATTGTACTTTGATTAAAATGTAATGTGATAAAAATATATAATACGACAACATATGTATCAAAAAAATAATTGAACAATTACCTCTCATTGACTAAGATTACACTTTGGTCGTGTCGTATCCTATAAACGACTTCAAGTGCCCTTGTTCTGACATTGTTAGACCAATTACACTTTACCTCGGTACAATGATCAGCGAATTGTCACAAAATAAGGTGTCAGCTCGTAATTGTAAATATGACACACATTTGCAAGCCTCTACAACTTGCTTAGCCTTCTAGAATCTCATAGTGTCCTACTTGAGCTTAAAAACTCCCCTGCCAAAGGGAAAAACAGAAAAATAGTGCTACACCGTGTCCATCACAACGTAGCCATACATAAATAATGCATCGTTCACAGTTCCCACGACGTCTTCCTCCACCTACACTGCATTCCCTCCCTTCTCTTTCCTAGTTACTAAGTGTTAATCTCCATATGCAACACCCCACTACCCATTTCTAATTCTCGGCTGTCGAGTACCTAGCTGCAAACTTCTTCATCGATCTCTATTCACCGGTGTCCCCTCCAGAGGCTTGAAGTCAAGGTGCTGCAGCTCCACGGCAATATGCCCCTCTAGAACGGCCAGGTTGCTCGTCCCCATCTCGAAACCTGCAAGAAGTAAGAAAATTGAAGTGTGTATCAAAGAAAACTCAAATCCTGCGATTGCTACCATCAAGACATGCTATTACGATTTGATTCTCAGGTTAACATTGCATACCTCACAAAGTTAACAATACAATATGTAGATATATTTGACAATTATTTTTCTAGTGTTTTTTCTAAATAGGATGCATGTACAAAATTGTTTTCGCCCGTTTCTTTGCTCTCCAATGAATACCCCATACCTCTTCTCTCGCTCTGTCCAAGAATAGGTACTTCACCACATAGTTCTGTGTCCCTGATCTCCTCTAATTGATCAGATGCAATGCGACATTTTGTGATATTAAGAACTCTAGTAGATATTGTGATGGCAAAGTTGTTGTGATATTAAGAACACCTCTTATAAATGAAATTATGTGCAATAATAACTCTCAATTATCATCGATTACCAAGTTTTATTGTAGCAATAATGACTATTGATAACCGAATAAGACAGCAAAAAATCCTACTTTGAGCATTTTCTCAAGGAAATAGAGAATGTCTACCATAATTAAACGAATGTTCGCAAAGTGGTATTCTCGGTTTAATTAACACTAACATGTATGCTCATCAATCCCGACAAAATCATGTATATTGCTCAATAGACCCTGGAAGCTATCTAACCTTAAGGTGCCATGCCTAGCGGTCCATTCGTTGCCCTGAAGCACGAAATATTGCAAGCTGAACGCAAAAATACAAATTTGTCAGTTTGAGGTTGACGAATTGTGAACTGCATTGGATCCACAAGAAAATGAATGAGCTTTTCAGCATATAATGCATCAGATTCTGATATTTCATCAACTCCTAAACATCTTGCCGACAAACACAGGATACATCAACCTGTAATGTAAAAAAGGGACCACATAATTTCCTGCTCCATATATGTTACAAACACCTAGATAGAACCAAACCAACTTTAAGTTATATGTGCACATATAATAGAATATAAACAATTCTTGCTTAGCCAAACATGATGAACTGAATGTCTTGGCCAACTATATTTGTTGCACATCAAAAGGCAGACAATATACTACTACTCACGGCAACACATACAGTAGGTAAAGATGCAGCCAGAGATAATATATACGAAAAATACTTCTATTTTTTCAGAATGCCTCTTTCTACAAGCTTTCGAGCATCTCGTTTTTTCGCCGATATCATCTCATTGTCAACTTTTTTGACACAATTTTAAATTATATATTAAATTCTCTGAAACATTCGGCATGCCACATTGTATGCCTGAACTGCAAGGCCTCCGTCATAATGTGGCATGTATGAGCATCTCTTTGTGAGGCAGTTCTAAGTACCATGGTGAGGACGATGTAAGATGAATTAAGTTTACCTAATTCACATAGCTTCTTGATGAACTATAGATTCTATATGCTTGATGTATATCAAACCTGGCCAAAAGGGCCGTGCTTCGCGTGCCAGCTCAAGGCTCGCCGGCACAGCACGTGACGGACCTGGCCCGGCACACCGTAAACGGGCCATGCCTGGCCCGTGTAGTGGCAGGTGTCGTGCTGGGGCTTCAAGGCTGAGCACGTGTGCCGGCCCGGCACGGCCCGTTTAACCTGCCTCCGTACCGATTCCTGGATTATTCGCAAAAATAGCATCCAGAGAGATTCGTACCCGCACCCACCTGCCCTCCGCACCGATTCTAACCACCAGGACAGCAACCATTTGTTGAAATCCTTGCGGAATAGCAATAGTTAAGGGAAACATGCCTTACAGGCTTCAGCCGCGCCGCGGGCCGCTGGCAGGCCCCGCGTGCTTCACGTGCCCGGGCCGGCCCGTTTAGCTCCGGTGCCGTGCTGGGTCCTTGAGGTGAGGCCCCCGTGCCGGCACGGCCCGGCATGCTTCGCTTACGTGCCGCACGGTGTCGTGCCCGTGCCGGCCCGTCTAAGCCTCTGCGTGCCCGTGCTGTGCCGGGCCAGCCCGTTGGCCAGGTCTGATGTATATGCTATGTAGGGGCAATTCTGAAACATTTTCTCCACAAGCCTTGTGGCTTCTTTAAATCTACCTTTCTTTTCCAAAGCATTATCGACAACACTATAATCAACAGATGTTATATGCTTAGTAGTATTAAGATCATAATAGCTTATCTAAAAAGCAAAAAATAGCTTCACATACGATTTTGTAATTTGCTCACTATACCAGTCATGCCATCTCTCATGCCTCCTTTTTGTAATCTGCTCATTACCGTCACATGCACTATTCTTTGAATAGCAGCGGGAGGAAAGATAATAACACAAGGATTTTGCTGACACACCTCATGCATTCTGTCTCCCGACTATGCCAGCACATGCCACTCCACCTGCGAGCTGCTGGTGGTCACCGGCATCAGCCACGCATTCCTCTGCATTGGGAAGTCCCTGACATTCACCCCGGATCAATAAGCACATGGACGCACGCCCTGGATGAAAAAACGAGGAGAGGTCAAGAAATCGGGGGCGCTGCAGCAGGATGCGATCAAGAACCGGTCAAAAAAGTGATTACCACTCACCTCCGATGGGGATTCCTGCGGATTGCGACGGAAGAACAGCCGGGGACCTCGGGAAATGACCTTCCCATGCGTGCGCACGGGATGACAAGAGGTTGGCTTGAAAGATGAGATGGCGCCGTGAGATTCGAGAGGAGGAGCAGCGGGGACTTGGGTGGCGCCGTGGCTGCGGTAGGGCTGGCAGAGCGTCGTATCTGAGGATTGCAGCGTGACGAAAACTGGTTGTGAGTTGTTGGGTGAATTCTGAGAGCTTGAAGCCGTGCTTGAGCGACATCTTGAGGGCCAAGTCCTACACCTTGGACGGCAGGACGTATGCATCACCTTGTATGCCTGATTTTTCCCAATCTCCTCGATTTCTCTCTCGATTGGCCGAAATCCGGATTGTAAGTTTGGAACCTGCCATGGGAAGGGGATGCAGAGTGGAGTACATTCGATGATCAACAACGGCTTGGCGCTGTTATGAAGAATCGAGGCGGCAACGGCACCGAAACCCTAGCCGCCGCTAGAACACGAGGGAGAGGCAGAGGAGGGCACAATGGAGAGCTGGTGTCGAGGCAGTCGTGGATTTGGGCCTAGATGGGCTGCACGCGGAGCAGACGATGGCAGACCACGGGCGTTCGACGTACCAACGTAAGTTGAACTCCCATTTAATAGTAAAGATTGTCTCCTCACAGGGAGTGTAGCTACACATGCCTCGGTTGATTGGCGCGTGTCTAACGCCGTTTGCTCCGATGCTAAAGGTTGGATGCCGTTTGCGGTCAAGTGGAGTCCCACTTTGTTCTCCCTATTTCCTCCTCTACTGTATAATTTCTGTTCCCCAAACTCTCGATTCAGTTCCACCTCACCGCAGCTCTCCATCTCCTCTTGTGAACGACCGCCGCCCCAGCTCCATTCCGTCATTTCCGGCAGCAGTACTTGCCTAGTATTGTTTTCTCGTGTCCATCCACGCGAAGCTCGTCGAAGCCTGGCTGGACACCACGAGCTCTACCATCTGCAGTGCAGGTTCCCATGGACGTCGAAGGGGGCGTCCACGATTCAGCTAGAGTGCCCTCCATTCCGATGCCGGAGCTGAGCTCACATGGCTCCACCATGTCCGTACTGTATATGTATAGTACGTTGGTCTCCCCCAAACCTTTTTACTCAAGATCTTTTTTAGTTTGTGATCCAGATCCGTGTGTTGTAGGATTTTTCAAGGGATGTACTTGATTTCAATCATTTATTTCTTCCGTTTTTCTCTCCCTGCCCTCTATTTCGCCGAGATCTGCTGCTCTTTATCCGGCCGTAGCCCTATCGTCTTCCTCGTCTTCCTCCAACTACGGCGGTATATCCCAATCATGCATGTCTTATTTTTTTTTAGATCCTTTTCTATTTGTTTTATCTCATAGATTCCCTTCTTGGCTTTTTATGCAGAGCTTGCCATGGAGCAATGCTACACTTACGGGCATTTTTTTATAGGAATTTTGTTACGGACTGACGTGTCGAACAGCTGAGGAATTCAGTCCCTGAAATCACGGGAAACAGAACGATGTGCATCAACTGATTGCCCCCACGTCGCTCCGTAAGCTCCTCCCGTAATAAAGTTTCCGTAAGTCTAGCATTTCTGGCTTGCCATGTCCTCTTGCTCCGGCCAAATCAGTGGTGACCCAGCGCGTCCCCAACTCAATCACATCGGATTCGGCAACTAGTTCAGGCGACGGGCGGCTCGTCGATTTCGTCCCAGGCAGCCTTACTATTGCGGCCGGAGGATGAGGACATGAGATACAATACATCCAGTACTTGGTTGTCGACGAGGACATGCAGGGTGTTGAGCTCGACTGCCTCCTTACTGTTGCAGCCGAAGGTGGGCACCCATAACGCTGCTGCTCAATCCACTACGTCTGCCCCCTTCCCAAATCTTTCTTGTTTTTTTCTAGATCTTTTTTTAGTTTGTGGTCTAGATCCCCATGTTCGTATTTTGGGCTCCCGATCGATGATGTGGTTGAATAATTGTTTCTCTTTCTTGCTTTTTTTTCTCATCTAAACTTCCCATTTTTTTTTCTGGTCTAGACTCTGCATTCTTTTGCTGATGTTACTTTGTAAGATTTAGGAACCAGCTTTGTAGCAATCACAATTTAACCATGTTCTTGATTTGTTGCCGATTGCAAAATTGTTGATTTTCGAGCTGCCATGGATGTGTGCCAACCATCCTGTCAGAGCTAGGCTCCCCCGGCACTGTCGTCTTCCTCCTCTATGCCGGCCTCTCCCCATCTTGCATGGATTTTTTCCTAGTCCTTTATTGGTCGTCCTCTGTCCAGGACTCCCAAGTGGTTTTGGTCACCGGCCTGGACATGGGAAGCTTGTGGTGATGGAGCACGCTCCTCCGTCGGCAGCTCGAGTTGACGGGGAGACTTAGATTTGTTCATTGTTTAGATGGTTACTTAGCTGAGTTGAAATAGCAGTCTATAATATACTTGAGCTGGGTTGATTCTACAATTTTCTTATGCCATTTTTAAATTATATTTGATGGATCCATCGTCCGCATGGCAAACTCCAAGGTGTATCTCCTTTTGTTCCGTGACCCTGGCCTTTATCCTACCGTAGCTGCACCACCTCGTAATCTTCTCTTCTCTAAGCCTATTTGTGCACAAATGTTCTTGGAGCACCGAAGAAACACATCGACTTTCTTCCATGGTACATGGATTCAGAGACAACAATTTTTTTCTCTTACATGTTCTCTCTGGGCAGGGTATCTTATCTGAATCGTTGGTAAATTCAATTTCAATTTGGGGCACATCACACAAATTGTTGAGTTAATTCAATTTTAATATCTCGTGCTTATATATAACACAACGAGATAGCAGGTGTACTGTGTTGGCTCGTCTCCTAATATCTAAGGCACATTCTAAATAATATAATACAGATAGCAGACGGCTTTTTCTTCAATCGTGGGTTCCACCACAATTATTTATTTGTCCCGTTTGGACGTATGCATCTGAAAAACTCATTTGTTCTTTTTTGGTAGGATGTACATGCAGTGGGGTTCGCCTCCTTTCGTTCGTGAGCTCATGCATATGACAGAACCATGGTGTCGCCGTGAAGGTAACGTTTGTTATTAGTAGCATCCAACGGTTGCTAAGGCAAGGGTAGCTACACCCGGTGACAGGAAATCCACACCCATATATCTATACCTAATAATAAAGGCGTTAAGGCTTCCTTGGTTTGGTTTGATTTGGTAGGTCACTGAAACTATCCTCAAAGTTGACACAAATTACCCACATTGCCACCGGTAAGTTATACCTATTGGGATTCATATCTATACCTATCTTTACGTGATAATATATAATCTCTACCTATATATCTCTACTATAACAAGTCTTAGCGACGTTGGTACGTCATAAAAACCAGCGACCTATGGATGCCTCTCCTCGCAAAAAAGCCCGGTTATCTATCCATAAAAAGTAAAACCAGACGTATGAGGACCTGCATCCTTGGAGTTGGAGATCGATCTGGTTTCCTGGTGTCGTGTCTGAGGAAATCACAACACCTGCGTTGCCCAGGGCATACAAGGGAGAGAGGAGACAGGGTATCATAGGCCACCAGGATACAGCCAGATCGATCGGCAACGTCGACCCCGGCCCGACGAGTCACAACCCATATCCCATAGTCTTTCGCGGTCCAGGCACCAGCTGCAAGGTCGCCGTAACGGCCGCCGGCATAGCCCACATGGATGACCCGGCGTTCACGGTGGCCGCCCGCACCTGCGATGCGCTCCCGACGACCTTGCGAAGAGGCCGCCGCGGCTATGTTTGCCTGGACCTCTAGTCACCCATGACAAACTCCAGCAACATCTATGCCGCCCCTACTTCCACCGGTCCCTCCAAAGATTCAACGCCTTCAAGCAGTTTCTTCTATCAGCTCTAGCACAAGTGCCACAACTACTCCCTCTACTGGAGTCAGCTCCAAGTCAACATCTAAGAACTGGTTGATGGATTTTTCAGAAGATGCACATCCGATGCAATGTTGAAGAGGAGCAAAACACTACTGACTGATTGTAACTCCTGGGTCTAGGCGTGGTGGTGCAGGCTGATCTGCACGTGCACATGTTGGAAAGGGCTGGTACTGGTTAAGAGGTGTCTGCACACTCTTCAGCTCTACACCTCCTAGACGTACTTGTGCCCTCTCCTTTAATCCATGTTCGGTAAGATTGATTTCTTATCTTGTGTGTCTGATCAACGACTCCAAGTTAATAAGTTACACTCAGTTTAAATTGTAATTTGACTTACTGGTCCGAAAATACAATTCAATCAGAACATCCACTGCAACCGTCCGTACTTTGTAAGAAGTTTCATTATTTCTCACGTTTGGTTGATCTCCTTTGAGAAGTTTGATGGTCCCATATAATCCCTCTTAAAATTGTTCATGTTGTTTTGTACTGTCCCCTGCACTACTAAAATTGAAGTTTGATGGTCCCATATAATCCCTCTTAAAACAGCTTTTTGGACAGAGAAAATTCCTATTACATATAATCCCTCCTAGGAGTAGTAACTTTTTGTTGCGATGCCAATATATCAATAGCTGAATTTAATGTACATTAATGTTAATGTAGATCACTATGGCTGACTACACTTGGGTTAGCTGCAGCGATTTGATATCCACTTTCTGGCGATCTTCAGCAACAAGCACTTCTCACTGTTAGTGGTTTCGATTTATTCGATTAGTAGCAAGTACATAAAACCTAGACACATGTTGTATTGACTAATGATCATTGGAAGTTGACACTGACAAGGTGCATACTTCCCCTAACCGTTTTGCAAACATTATATTTGCCACCACACTACAAGTTGTTCTTTGCTAAATTATTATTTTGTGTGCCCCGAATCCGCAGATATTTCAAACTTCTTGAGCGGCAACTTTCATAGACCTAAGATCCAAAAGGGAACGCCCATCCAAAAATGTTTAACCCAGCAGGATAGAGTTTGAATCAAAGTATTAGCTATTGTTATAGGTTACCGCCAAATTCCGAGCACTATTGACTATTTAGTATTCACTGAACTTTGTAGAATTGTTTGGAAAGTAACAGAAAAAAAGACAGATAATGCTTATCACATAGATGCAATATTATTTTATGACAAAGCTCGATGCTCGGTATTCCTTTTGATCGAGGAAATATATCCACCACTACTATATACGTATCTCTTTGTTTAAGTAATGAGACACATGTTGCCTGATTTTTACAACATCAATCGAACATAGATGTCATATATGTACATAAAATTCGAACAATGATTACGAGCAGTAATTTTTTTATTCATTAGAAGATGCATCTATGCACTGGTCACTTAGAATTCACAACCCTTTGAGATGACCATGAAATGGTCACTTAAACTCAAATTATGTGTAATTATATACAATTTAAGATCTCCGTAGCAACGCACGGGAAATTTGCTAGTATATATATATTTCCCTATATATATATATATATATGAACCTCACTGGTAGAGGCAACACTTTATTTTGCAATGAATCATCACACTTTTAATACTTGTAGCTCATAATAAAATATGTACGATGTATAATACTAAATGCTCTGCCAATGTAGCAGTATGCAATATAACAATGAAGCACATTATCAAGTCACATAATGTAGATGGATGTTGTATAGAAATATATCTCAAAACGGCTATGGAAATGTCGTGGTAGGTAGGTGTGGTGGCTGTTTTGAGGATGATTTTTGGGCTAATGTGTATGAGAACATGATGAATTCCTCCCACGGGGTTTGGACGTACCGACAAAGTTTGCACCTACTCTCAATATGAGAATAGGCAATGCACAGTACTGTAGAAGCTAGCAAATATGGTTAGTGGAAGTGCCATGAAACTGCAACTGAGAACTCACAAGTTTAAAGATTCCAACTAGCGATATGATCTTAGAAGACATAATAAAAATCACTTTAAGAGGGTCCGTGGCAATGACGAGTCAGTGTTGGCTACCCCGACTGTAGCGCGTAACAAAAATCATCAAGGTTTCTATTGACACTGGAAGTCATATATGATTATACTATCAACTGGTTATTCGAGTGTGGCACAGTTTCAAGCTTTTAGACCAACCATTAATTGTTTGTACTTCACTAAACCATCAAGTTTACCCATTAGGCATATTAAAATTTCAAAACAAAATCAAGGATTCAAGTAAAACAATGTATTGATCTACAAGATTATGCAGTTTTTTTTCTAGTACCACTACCACAAGCACAACATATTTCTGTTCCAACCAATACCAATATCCTTATTTGAAACAAGTTTCATGGGAAATTTTCATTAAAGACCAGATAGATAATCATAAACATACTAAGCAAAACTTCAAGATTTGAACAAAATATGAGTAAAAAACAAGAGCTAAACGCAGTACTAGTAAAAAGTGAACACTCACAAAGTAATAAGAGTGAAACCGAGAGTGATCTGGACAATGAAAGAGGAATGAGAATCTCTCCAAAAAAATATGCTAGGATCCAACCATATGCCACAGAAAACAAAACTGAAAGAAAAAAAATAACTGACGCTCCGAGAATAACACATAATATGGTGAAAACAAAGTTATGGGTGGCGAAAACATGCATAACCACAATATTGAAGATGAAAACATGACTATGGTTGATGGAAAATATAATTGTAGTAAAGTAATAAGGTGATAATAGAAGTAACCATGGTGAAAAAATAATGGGGAAGGTGAAAACATAGTGAAAATATTGTCCTCTGCAAAATCACATTGTTAAGAAGGTTTATGAAGTCTTGCTAGTAGAATAATTTTTATATGAAGCAAAAGTATGCTTAACACTGAATAATTATGTTACCTCAACCTTAATAGACATAGTCCCAATCATAATAATTTCATATTCTTTTGGAGGTACTGGAATGGGACAATTAAATTCTCCAATCTTGACGGTGTTAATATTTTCAATTGAATTTAGACCATATCTTCTATCAATCTTATTGGGAAAATAAACAGTATGCTCTTTATCATTAACATTAAAAGTTATTTTTCCTTGATTGCAATCAATAACAGCCTTTACAGTGTTAAGAAAAGGTCTCCCAAGAATAATAGACATACTATCATCTTCAGGCATTCCCAACATAACAAAGTTAGTTAATATGAAACAATTAGTGGCCACTTGAACAAGAACATTCTCACATATACCAATAGGAATAGCAGTAGATTTAGCAGCCATTTGCAAAGATATATCAGTAGGTATGAAATTTTTCAAAGAGAGTCTCTTATAAAGTGAGAAAGTTATAACACTAACTCCTTCTCCCAAGTCACATAGAGAAGTTCTAACATAATTATTTTTAATGGAAGAAGGAATAGTAGGAATACCACGGTCTCCAAGCTTCTTTGGAACCTTACCATTAAAAGAGTAATTAGCAAGCATGGTGGAGATTTACTCATTAGGAATTTTCCTTTTATTAGAGACAATATCTTTCATATATTTTGAATAAGGAGGCAGTTTAATAGCAACAGTTAAAGGATTTTGCAAAAACAAAGGTTTCATCCACTCACATAATTTATTACAATGTTCTTCTTCGTTTGATTTGTGTTTCTTATTAAAAGGCATTACTTTTTGTACCCAATGTTCTCTTTGTTTACCATGTTTATTAGCAATGAATCCTCCTTAGTATACTTCATAGTTTTAGTTTGCTTTTCAGGTTCAGCTACAGGTTCTTCTTTATGAGAAGCATCACTTTTATCACTACCAGTTTTAGTTTCAGCATCAGAAATAGATATACTATTAGGATCTTTAGCATGTTCAGGAGATTTTACAACAATTTTATGTCTCTTCTTCTTTTTCTCAGAAAGAGAACTATTAAGTTGTTGAGAATCCTGTTCAATTCTTTTAGGATGTCCCTCACGATACGAGGGGTCCTGAGTAGAAATATCACTTCTAGTAATTATTTCACAAACATGTTTTTCTCTAGAAGCATTAGCTAGCATATCTTTTTGCCCTTTAGCGAGTTGATAAATTTGAGTTTGAACCATATGAAAATGTTTAACAAGCATTTTAACATCATTAGAGGTTCTCTCAATAATACCATCAAAATTATCAATAGCTCTAGAGTTTTTCATAAGATGATTTTGCACTCTCATATTAAAGTTGTCCCGCTTAACAACATAATTACCAAATTCATCGAAGCATTGATCAGGTGGTTTAGAGTAGGGAATATCTCTATTATGAAAGTATTGGAGAGAGTGTACCTCAACTGTTGATGGATAATGAATAGGCTTACATAATTCTTCTATATGAGGTAAATTCATCACATGTTAATATTTAATACCCCTCTCTTTTAGAGATTCCTTGGTTTCCTTCATCACTTCATCATTTAATTCAATCATCCCTCTCTTCTTGGGTGTTGGTATTGGTGTTGGCTTTGGTGTAGGTGTAGGCTCAGGTATATTCCAATCATCATTATTTTTGGCTATTTTAGCCATTAATTCCTCATCTTCTTCTGGAGTTCTTTTCCTGAAAACACAACCAGCACAACTATCCATGTATGTTTTACATTGAACAGTTAGTCCATTATGAAATATATCTAGGAGCTCATTTTTAGGTAATGGATAGCCAAGGATAGCTCTTATTAAAGAACAAAACCTTGTCCAAGATTCAGACAATTTCTCTCCTTTAATTTGCTCAAAGTTAAAGATATCCTACACAACAGCATGTTGGGCAGTAGCAGGAAAATATTCTTGAAAGAAAGCATTAGTCAAATCCATAGGACTAGTAATAGATTCAGGTAACAGATTGTTAAACCAAGTTTTAGCTTCATATTTTAGTAAGAAAAGAAAAATCTTGGTAACAAAATAAGTACGCCGCTTAGTATCATCAGAAAATAAACTACTCAAAGATGAAAGCTAATTCATGTGTTCCATAGCACTTTTACTTTCAGTTCCACAAAAAGGTTCCTTCTCAATAATAGATATATAATATAAATATAGAGATAAATCATAATCCTTGTCTCTACTGTATATGGGAGATGTAGCAAATTTAGCATCATGAGAAGATTTATATTTAAAAACATGTCTTGCAAGAAGACTCTTAAGAGCAGTTGCACTAGTAGTAGCCCGAGCTTCTTCCATAAAGTCATCATTAAGTTCAATGTAGGTTTTATCAAGATCATCAATAAACTCAGGTGAATTAACAGGTGTACTAGCATTTTCAACATGGATTTCAGCATTTCCAATTTTTTTTGGATTTAGCAATTGTAGCATCTAGGAAAGGACCTAGTGAACAAGTATCATCAAGGAATAAATATACCTTGATGCGCGTGTAACACATGTTTGGGAGACCCCAAGTGGAAGGTATGAAGAGCACAACAGTAAGTTTACCTCATAAAGAAACCAAGGTTGAATCGACCAGTAGGAGAAAGGAGTAACTTCAGAAGGTTGATGCAGTTAAGATGGTAGGGCGCACTGCTGGTTCGGTAGCAACGTGGAACCTACACAACACACTAAAATGACTTTGCCCCAACGAAGAAGTGAGGTTGTCAATCTCACCGGTTTTTCTGAAAACAAAGAGGTTAAATGTATGGTGTGCAAAACAGTATGAGAACAATAGGAAAACCGTAGAAGAAGTGTGAAAACAGTAATTGCAGTCATTGTATCACCAATATGAAAAAATGTACCGGGGTCCATAGTTCACTAGCGGTGCCTATCCATAGAAAATAAATATCATATGTGGTGAACAAATTACAGCTAGGAAATTGATAGAAGTGAAGGTTGCACCATAGTGCATATGCAATACATAAAGATTACTATGTGATTCATGCGGGCATTACAACAAAATACATAGACCGTCATCCAACTGCATCTATGACTAATAATTCGCCCTCCGAATATCATCCGAACAAACATTGGGTATTAAGTTACAAGCAACAGATAATCGCAGTAAGCAAAGCGTGTAATGTAAACAATGTAAACAAAATAAACATCATTGTTTTATCCCTAATGGCAACATCACATCCTCCACCAGTCACATTAATGTCACTCGAGCATAGATGCAAAGGAGGCATGAACCCAATATCGAGCATAAATACTCCCTCTTGGAGTCACTAGCATCTACTTGGCCAGAGCATCTACTAAAGACAGAGAGCATGCAAGATCATAAATAACATATGAATGAAGATAACATGATAGATTGATAATCAGAAGAAAAAGTATTCAACATTGATCGGAACCCAGCAAACACAACATGTAGTATTACAATAAGATGATCTCGATCATGTAAGGCAGCTCACAAGATCTAAACATGATGCATAAAGTGGAGAATACAACCATCTAGCTACTTCTATGGACCCATTGTCTAGGGATGAACTACTCACGCATCACTCCGGAGGCGGGCATGGTGGTGTAGACCCCTCCGGTGATGAATTTCCCTCCCGGTAGGGGTGCTGGGGAGAGCTGCAGAACCCTCCCGATCTCAGGTTGATGATGACGGCGACCTCGAGTGTTTCTCGGGAAGAAGTGGTATATTTTTAGGGTTCACGTGTCAGGAGGAATAAATAGACGAAAGGGCGATACAGGTGGATGCCCGAGGGGCCCACACCACTCCCAGGCGCGGCAAGGGGGCGCCAACCTATGGTGTGGACCACATGTGGCCCCTCTCCGGGCCTCTTCGGGACTCCGTGGAACCTTCGGGAATTCTAAGACTTCCGGGCTTCGAATTTTCCAATTCCGAGAATATTTCCGGGACAACTTTTCTGAAACTAAAAACAGCAAAAAAACATGGAACTGGCTCTATGATATCTTGTCAATAGGTTAATCCCGGAAATTGATAAAAATGGCATAAAGTGTATAGAAAACATGTAGGAAATAACATGAAATCAACATGAAACATCAGAAATTAAGGATTCGTTTATGACGTATCAACACCCCCAAGCTTAATTCCTACTCTTCCTCGGGTAGGTAAACGATAAAAACACATAATTTCCGACGTGACATTCTACCAACATAGACTTGATCATAAATATTGTAAAAGCATTTCTAAACGGAGATCATAGTACTTTAAACACCAGCATGATAGATATAATTCTAGTAATAAAACATAGCAATCACTTTGCATCGTGAGAAGTAACACAAATAAAAGATCATGAATAACAATGCATTGAAATTTATACGTTTGTTTGAAGTATAGAGAAAACATAACAAGTGATCTTTTGCTTGTCCTTAAGAGTGGGGCAAAACGTAAATGCCAGGACACCTTCAAAGGTTAAGCGGAAGACTACAACAAATAATTTACACTAGTAGAAAACAGGGCATTGAGCCAAGCCCAATGGAACCGGATGTGATACAAACCGGTTCAGAAGGGTCTGTCCCTGGGCCCCACCCATGCAGCAAAATGCCCGCAAGGCCTTTAGGACCGGTTTGTAACACAAACCGGTCCTAAAGGCCTTGCGGGCCATTTGCTGCAGGGAGGGGGGCCCAGGGACAGACCCTTCTGAACCAGGTTGTATCACAAACCGGTTCTACAGGTTTTCTCATTTTTTGCAGCCACTGCGGGTCCCGCTGTCATATCCTTTAGAACCGGTTTGTAACACAAACCGGTCCTAAAGCCCTCCCCTAAACCCTACATACCACCCCGAGCTCAGCTCATTTTTTCCAGCTCGAGCTCAACTCCATTTTTGCTCTCTTCTTCCTCTTGTGAGGTCTAATCCATCCCCATTTTCTCCACCATTTGTCAAGATTGTTGGTACCCATCGGTTCTACGGTTAGCATCAACGTTCCCTCTTCCGGCATTGCAGGTTTTGCTCGTTTTCTTGCTCATTTCATTTTTGTTGTGCTAGCTAGGTGTTTGATGAAATGCCTAGCTAAGCTAGAATTTGTTATTCATTTTGTTATGTATACAAATTGATGCAATTTGAGCTCAAAATTAATTATGATTTGTGCTTTTTTTAGTGTCGCGCGCCTTGTCCCCTTCCTCACTACCGTCGATCGCCCCATCACCGACACAACCTTGGTGAGCCTATTGTTTTTATTTACCAAAACAAATTTTGATTTGTATGATTTACGTATTTACTTGTATATAATTTTCTAGAGCCATGGTTTTGATATCCGTCCCCGTTGGCCCTCGTCCAGTCTATGATTCGGATGTGGTATATTATCTTTTTTCACTACATATTTTCATTTTCTGATTATACGACAATTACTTACGCCGACCAACTTGACATAGATATTTTCATATAGGAGGTAGTGGAACCGGAAATGCCAATCGACCCTATTGTTGAGAAGTTATACTTAGTTGAACAAGAAAATATTGGCTTGAAAGAAAGATTGAAAAAAACTGAAGAAAGGTTGGAAAAAACTGAAAGAGAGAAGATGACCTTGGAAAAGGTTCTTGCCGGTGTCGTCGATAGTCACAAGAGCGAGATGGACGCAATGCGCCTGAAGATTAGAAAGATTAGGAAATATGCAATTAGTAAATAGGCTTGGTATCATTATGTCGTCGGGTCAATTGTTACCTTTGTTGCGATTTTGATCGCATTTGTTGTTGTTTTTAAATGCATTAATTAGAGAGAGTTTTTATGGATGGTTTCAGTGTGTATTTTTCTGAGAAGTATATATGTATGGTCACTATACGCTAGTTTGGTATTAATGTGTGATGAACTTTTTGTATTAATTAATTAATTTAGTCATGATGATTTAGCATAATGGTTGTTGATAAATTTATATAATGCAGATGAACCGGCAATGGATGTACAGTGATCGACGTCGTCCCGAATTCCTTAATGTCATGCATAGTTTTCTCAATGTGGCTGAGAAAAACAGGCAGAATGGATTTATTTTTTGTCCATGTAAAAAATGCCAGAATAAGAGGAATTTCCCTAGCTCAAGAACCATACACACCCACCTGTTGCAAGAAGGCTTCATGCCCAGTTATTTTTGTTGGACCAAGCACGGAGAAAGAGGGGTTATAATGGAAGACAATGAAGAAGAAGAGGATAATGATAAGTATCCTATGTTCGATGAACACGGTGATACTGAAATGGGGGAAGACGAGCCTGAACTTGAGGACATTGTTGATGAGTCTGATGATGATCTTCGTCAGGTCATTCGTGAAGACCAGATAAACTGCGCAAGTGAAAACGAGAGGTTGAAGTTGGAGCGCATGTTAGAAGACCACAAAAAATTGTTGTACCCAACTTGCGAAGATGGCCAGAAAAAACTGGGCACCACCCTTGAATTGCTGCAATGGAAGGCAGAGAATGGATTATCTGACAAGGGATTTGAAAACCTACTGAAAATAATGAAGAAGATGCTTCCAAGAAATAACGTGCTGCCCTGCAGTACATACGAAGCAAAGAAGGTTGTCTGCCCTCTAGGATTGGAAGTACATAAGATACATGCATGCATAAATGACTGCATCCTCTACCACGGCCAGCACGAGAATTTAAATGCCTGCTCGGTATGCGGTGCATTTCGGTATAAGATCAGGCGAGATGACCCTGGTGATGTTGAGGGCGACGATCGCCCCAGGAAGAGGGTTCCTGCCAAGGTGATGTGGCATGCTCCTATAATACCATGGTTGAAACGCTTGTTC
Source organism: Alopecurus myosuroides (assembly GCA_028641055.1). NCBI lineage: Eukaryota > Viridiplantae > Streptophyta > Magnoliopsida > Poales > Poaceae > Alopecurus > Alopecurus myosuroides. The sequence continues at coordinate 63,568,118 of CM054057.1, read as the reverse complement.
CGAAACAAAGAGCATGCCAAGTTGTTGCGATGGCACAAAGAAGACCGTAAGGAAGACGATATGCTGAGACACCCCGCTGATGGGTCGCAGTGGAGAAACATCGACGATAAGTACGAGGACTTTGCACATGACGCAAGAAACTTAAGGTTTGGTCTGAGTACAGATGGCCTGAATCCATTTGGGGAGCAGAGTAGCAGTCATAGCACCTGGCCCGTGACTCTATGTATCTATAACCTTCCTCCTTGGTTATGCATGAAGCGTAAGTTCATTATGATGCCAGTGCTTATCCCAGGCCCGTCGCAACCCGGCAACAACATTGATGTGTACCTGAGGCCACTGGTTGATGAACTTTTAGAGTTGTGGGCTGACGAAGGTGTACGTGTGTGGGACGAGTACAAACAAGAGGAATTTGACCTACGAGGGTTGCTGTTTGTTACCATCAATGATTGGCCCGCTCTTAGTAACATCTCAGGACAGTCAAACAAGGGATACAGCGCATGCACACACTGTTTAGGCGAGACAGAAAGTATACATATAGGCAAGAATGTGTACCCGTGGCATCGTCGATTTCTTCTAGACAGGCATCCCGTAAGAAAGAAAGGAAAGCATTTCAAAGGCGAGGCAGATACACGGAGGAAGGCAACCCTCCCTAAAGGTACTGATATATATGACATGGTCAAAGATATAAAAGTAATCTTTGGAAAGGGTCCTGGCGCACAATCTGTTCCAAATGACGCCGACAACCACGTAGCCATGTGGAAGAAGAAATCTATATTCTGGGAACTACCCTATTGGAAATTCCTAGAGGTTCGCTCTGCGATCGACGTGATGCACGTGACGAAAAATATTTGCGTGAACCTGCTAAACTTATTGGGCGTGCATGGGAAGAAGTCGAGAGATACACCAAAAGCACGGCTGCACCACCAACGTATGCACGAACGAGACGACCTGATGAATCCAGAGAATTTCAAAGGTCCTGCCAGCTACGCTCTTACCAAGGAAGAGAAGGAGATCTTTTTCCAAGTCCTGAGTAGTATCAAGGTCCCGTCTAGCTACTCGTCGAACATAAAAGGAATACTAAACCTGGAAGAGAAAAAGTTCCAAAACCTTAAGTCTCATGACTGCCACGTGATCATGACCCAGTTACTTCCGATTGCATTGAGGGGGCTTCTGCCAGAAAACGTGCGAGTACCCATTGTGAAGCTATGTGCATTCCTCAACGCAATTTCTCAGAAGGCAATCGATCCAGCAACTCTACCAAGTTTACAGAAGGACGTGGTCCAATGTCTTGTCAGCTTCGAGTTGGTGTTCCCACCAACCTTTTTCAATATTATGACGCACCTCATAGTTCACCTAGTCCAAGAGATTTCCGTTCTCGGTCCTGTATTCTTACACAATATGTTCCCCTTTGAGAGGTTCATGGGAGTCTTGAAGAATTATGTTAGAAACCGTGCTAGACCAGAAGGAAGCATGGTCAAGGGCTATGGAACAGAGGAGGTCATTGAGTTTTGTGTTGACTTTATTCCTGACCTGAACCCGATCGGGGTTCCTCAGTCGCGCCATGAGGGGAGACTGCGTGGAAAAGGCACGCTAGGAAAGAAATCAACAACATGTATGGACGAGCAATCTTTCAGTCAAGCACACTACACAGTTCTAGTTAATTCCAGCTTGGCGGCTCCATATATCCAGGAACACACGGATATTTTACGCTCGGAATATCCGGAGCAACCTGAAGATTTCATTGCTAAAGAACACGCGAAGACTTTCGGAGGTTGGTTGCAAAGACGTCTGATTAATGACAACATTGTTGAAGATGAGCTATACTTGTTGGCCAAGCAACCATCTTTGACTGTATTGACCTTTAAAGGGTACGAGATAAATGGTAACATATTTTACACGGCAGAACAAGATAAAAAGAGCACCAACCAAAACAGTGGCGTCCGGTTTGATGCAAAAGACGACAACGGGCAAAGGGTCACATACTATGGTTACATAGAGCAGATATGGGAACTTGACTACGGACCTTCCTTTAAGGTCCCTTTGTTCTGGTGCAAATGGTTCAACCTGTCAGGCGTGAAGGTAGACCCGAAGTACGGAATGATAACAGTGGATCAGAAGAATCTTGGGTACGGCAATGATCAATTCGTCCTAGCCAATGATGTGGCTCAGGTTTTCTATGTGAAGGACATGTCTAGCAGACCGAGAAAAACAAAAGATAAGGAAACGAATACATCAGACGATGAGCCAAGGCGCCACATAGTTCTTTCAGGGAAAAGAAACATCGTGGGAGTCGAGAACAAGACAGACATGTCAGAAGATTACATGAAATTTGATGAAATTCCTCCCTTCAAAGTCAAAGATGATCCTAGCATTCAGTTAAATGATGAAGATGTTCCATGGTTACGGCGCAATCAGAAGAAAGGCAAGAAGAAAAATAGAAACGGATCGTCCCTTTAGTACCGGTTGGGGACACCAACCGGGACTAAATGGGTTAGGGTTTCGTTTGGACCAATCAGATAGAATCACACGGATCGTGTGTTTGTTTCAACCGCTTGTGAGTCGTTGGATCCGGGGTGTGTTTCTTTCCAGCTGTTGTGAGCCGTTCGATCAGGGCTACGGTGTGTTTCTTTCGAGCTGTTGTGAGCCGTTGGATGAGATGTTTCTTAACCGTTGGATCAAAACCCTAGCTCAACACTTTGTGAGCCAGAGGACCCTATATATAGCCCAGCTTCATACACCGTTCAGTTCATCTCCCAAATACAAAACATCCGGATTCGCCAGCATACGCCCCGCTGTGCATTTGGTATGCATATATGCACTCAGTAGCCACTGCGGGGTTGTATACTGGCGATACCGTTTGTTTTGTTCTACACCCTCCTTTAAGGTTTGATACATCATATGCTCAGTTCATCGAGCAAATACAAAACATCCGGATTCGCCATCATACGTCCGGCCGTGCATTTGGTATGCATATATGCACCCAGTAGCCACGGTCGGGCTGTATGATGGCGATACCGTCTGTTTTGTTCCACACCCCCCTTACGGTTTGATACATCATATACTCAGTTCATCGAGCAAATACAAAACATCCGGATTCGCCGTCATACGTCCAGCCGTGCATTTGGTATGCATATATGCACCCAGTAGCTAGCCACGGTTGGGCTGTATGACGGCGATACCGTTTGTTTTGTTCTACACCACCCTTTAAGGTTTGATACATCATATATTCAGTTCATCGAGAAAATACAAAACATCCGGATTCGCCATCATACGTCCAGCCGTGCATTTGGTATGCATATATGCACCCAGTAGCCACGGTTGGGCTGTATGATGGCGATACCGTTTGTTTTGTTCTACACCTCCCTTTGGAAACAGAAAGAAGAAGAAAAAGAAATGTGCGCCCCCCTGTACAGGCCTTTAGGACCGGTTGCCGTTAACAACCGGTGCTAAAGACCCTTTAGCACCGGTTGTTAACCGCAACCGGTACCAAGAAAGGCAAGAGTAAGATTGTGACGACCGGTTGTCACAAAGGCACACAGAAGAAGTCACGGTATGGCAGTCACGTATTCAACATCAACCAAGAAAGGCAAGCGTAAGATTGTGACGAAAGGTTGACAGAGGGAAATACTCGCGATATATGTATGTACTTTTTAAAAGTGAGAAACAAAGTACCAGCGGGCTAGTATACCAAAATCAATCTACATGTATGGTATCTCGCTAAATTAATCTATATATATGTATCCACGATATATATGCTCGATGTATCACTTGCGCTCTCACTTCTCGTTGCCTTACTCATTACCCACCCTAACTTACCACAGGCGCATAGACCGCAATATGCGCCTGGGGTAACATTACCGCAGGCGCACAGACAAAATATGCGCCTGGGCTAAGATCTATACCACAGGCGCATACATTGTAATATGCGCCTGGGGTAAGTTATCAGATTACATTAAATTTGATGAAATTCCTCCCTTCAAAGTCAAAGATGATCCTAGCATTCAGTTAAATGATGAAGATGTTCCATGGTTACGGCGCAATCAGAAGAAAGGCAAGAAGAAAAATAGAAACGGATCGTCCCTTTAGTACCGGTTGGGGACACCAACCGGGACTAAATGGGTTAGGGTTTCGTTTGGACCAATCAGATAGAATCACACGGATCGTGTGTTTGTTTCAACCGCTTGTGAGTCGTTGGATCCGGGGTGTGTTTCTTTCCAGCTGTTGTGAGCCGTTCGATCAGGGCTACGGTGTGTTTCTTTCGAACTGTTGTGAGCCGTTGGATGAGATGTTTCTTAACCGTTGGATCAAAACCCTAGCTCAACACTTTGTGAGCCAGAGGACCCTATATATGCACCCAGTAGCCACGGTCGGGCTGTATGATGGCGATACCGTCTGTTTTGTTCCACACCCCCCTTAAGGTTTGATACATCATATACTCAGTGCATTTGTTCTACACCCCCCCTTTAACACATCCATCCATGTTATGGTGGCGCGTGGCACGGGAGTTGTGACGCGTGGCCTGGAGGGCGCGGTATAAACTGTCGCGCCTCGAGCGCTTCTTCTTCATCCCTCTACACCGTCGCGCTTCCACCATGCCTCCGAGGAGGAACAGCACCACCGGTTTCCGCGGCGTCCGAGCGCGGCAGAACGGAATGTTCAGCGCAGATATCCGCTGGGGGGATGACCGCATCCCCCTCGGCACCTTTGCGACGGCGGCAGAGGCAGCCCGCGCCTGGGACGCGGCGGCCTGGCGCCTCAACCGCCCGCGGTCGCTGATGAACTTCAACGACTGCCACACAGTCTGGGAAGCGGAGGCCAGGGCGACGAAGCCACATATCATCACTGCCGCCGACCACCTCCACCTCCGCCACCGCGCGTTTCAGGGCCTAGTCGACGCCAGGGAAGACCGCGTCGTCCGCGAGTATTACCGGAACAACCCGGGGGAGGAGAGCGCCGACGAGGAGCTCTGGCAGACCCGCGCGGCTCAGCGGGCGGAGCGCCGCCTCGAACGCCACCTCGCGTTAGATGCGGCTCGGGAGGCGAGGACGAAGGCGCTGCAAGAGCTTCGTCGGGCCGACCACGCCGGCGAATTCTGGGCCTCCGACGATCCGAGGTGGCGGCCTATCTCGGACATACCATCATGCACCTCCGATGATGACGAGGAGGTCACCGACGAGTTTGGCGACGATGATGACCCGGAGGAGGTCACCGACGAGTTCCCCGACGACGATGGCGAGGAGTAGTGTTCGTCTGTTTTCTCTTTTTAATAAAAGAAATTGTATTCCCGCGACACTGCGGCAATCGCTAAATCAATCTACATGTATGGTATCTCGCTAAATCAATCTATATATATGTATCCACGATGTATATGCTCGATGTATCACTTGCGCTCTCACTTTTCCTTGCCTTACTCATAACCCACCCTAACTTACCACAGGCGCATAAACAGCAAAATGCGCCTAGGGTAACTTTACCGCAGGCGCACAGTCAAGAGATGCGCCTGGGATAAGAGCTTTACCGCAGGCGCATGTTGTGTACGGTGCGCCTGGGGTAAGTGATCACATATACAGAAACAGTAGTTTTTCTGTTTTGTTTTCTTGATGTGTTTTTGTTTGTTTGTTTTGAAATGTGTGTTTGACATAATATAGAAATAGTATAGCTAGGAATTAATATAGAAATAATATCCATTACATAATAATATATACATTACATACTAATATATCCATTACATGCATATATCGAACACAAGATGCGGTACACAAACAACATCTATGGATCCGTCGAGTAGATGCGGAACAACTCGTAGGAGACGTATGCATCTATGGCTGCATACTTGATGTTGGTCCAGTCCAGTGGGTTCTTCTCCCACAACCAGTGATTCTTCGAGGGGAAATCAGTCTTCATGGTTTCGTAGCCCTCGTGGATGAAGGCAGTTGCCATGAGAGCCATCCCGGTCTTCGGCCTGTTCAAATCAGCAAAATGGATAAGATCCTGAAGATCAATGTAGTGATCTTCAGGTATCACAATACCCAAGCGCATCAACTTCGGACGGTCTTGCGTGTTGTCAACGCTGCAAAAGTCATAACCCTTGTTGACAAGAAAATCAACAAGTGCCGGAGAATGCTTTGAACTACTGCAACAACAAAAATTTGATACATGTACGTGTTAGATATATTGCAACACATGTATTCTTCACATGCAACAAACAAATCAAAGATGCAAGATTAGACGTGTGCGTTACCTTGACCATTGGAATACCAAAACGGCCTCCTTGAATGCAATCTGGATGACTGCAACATTCCGTTTATCCGCCGTATACTCTAAATCAAGCCCGAAAAACCGGTGTTCTTCGGGAGAGGAGAAATACAGATCGGTCAAATACCGAAGAGCACCGGGGATCTCCTCGCAATTGTTGGTGTAGAACACGTCGAGACTTTTGCCGCATGGTGTGGCCACATCATATCTCTTAGAAACTTCAGCCATGGTGCTTAGTGGAGGAAGATCAAGAGAGGAAGAAGAAAAGACAGAGGAAGAAGAGAAGAAACAGAGACTCACGATCGGGCCGGTGCGCACTGTAGCAATAAAACCGCCGCGCGCGGGAGGCGAGCAGTTTGTATTAAGACCTTTAGCACCGGTTGCTAACACAAACCGGTGCTAAAGGCGGCGCGCAGTCTGGGTGTGGCCCCAACTACAGGCCTTTAGCACCGGTTTGTGTTAGCAACCGGTGCTAAAGACCCTTTCGCACCGGTTGTTAACACAAACCGGTGCTAAAGGTCTGTAGTGGGGATATATCTCTAGGGACTTCTGAAAATTTGGCTCATTTCCCTTCGCGCGTCTTCTCCTATACGTCCACGTACGGCGAAGCCCTGCTCCGGCGCCGCGCCTCCGTCTGCCTCGTCGCCGTCGACCGCCTCGCCTCCGTCCGCTCTCTGTCTCCGTCGCCGTCGATCCCCCGCGCGGCCCCGCGTCCGTCGCGCCTTCGCGGTCGCCGTCCGCCTCCGTCGCGCCGTCGCCGTCCGCCTCCGTCGCGCCTCCGTCTCGCCTCCGCCTCCGCCGCCCCGCCTCTCGCCCCTCGATCGCCGTCGCCGGCCTAGCTAGGTAAGTTTTATTTCGGTTTTTTTCAATTTTGTTTTAGTGTTAGAATTTTTAGAGTTAGTGTTAGTGTTAGAAATTTTTAGAGTTAGTGTTAGATTGTTTTTAGAGTTAGTGTTAGTGTTAGAAATTTTTAGATTTAGTGTTAGATTTTTTTAGAGTTATTAGTGTTAGAAATTTTTAGAGTTAGTGTTAGATTTTTTTAGTGCTTTATTTTGTTTTTACAATTTTGTTTAGTGTTAGAATGTTGTGTTAGAAAATTTCACTAAGTTAGTGTTAGAAAATTTCAGAAAGTTAGAATATATAATTTCAGTAAGTTAAAAAATTTCACTAAGTTACCATATTGTTCCTGATTAACTTTTATCTTATTTCTGTTATATTTCTCAATTTACTATTTTTTACTAAGTTAGAAACACTAAGGTATTTTACTTAATTATGGAATATTTACTTAGTCCGGGCAGGTTTTTAGTTCATGTCTTTGTTGGACCCGCCGGGGGATGTCCGGGACTGGGCCCCGCCAGGCTGGCACTGGGAGCTCCTTAGTACCGGGGCACGCGGCTTGGTGAGAAATCCGGGTGACGTGGTCGACCCGGATATTCTTTGGTGGCCATCGCGTGGGCCACGCTCGGTGGGGAGAGAGCCGGCCCCTGAGGAGGTGGTACAACAGCGTATCAGGAAGGAAGACGAGCACGTCCGTCGCTACATGTACTTGCTCGATAGCCAGTATAGCAGCAGTTGGTCGATTATTCGGAGGGTTCCTTACCACGTGAGCTATGACCCTATGAGGGTTCCTTATCTATGGATGCGTAGCACCCGTGACTCAGCACCCCGCGGCTTAGGACCCGGTCGGAGTTAATTATTTTGAGAGATGTCACGATCGAGACTATGTATAAGTGATATTATTCGATCGTGATGTATTAGGGTTTAAAAAATCAACCCGAGCTATGTAACTCTTGGTGTGTCCAGAACTATTATTTCATTAATATGTCCAGAACTATTATTTTATTACTGTCCGATGAAATAATTCCGCCAAGTGCCCGATGAAAATTTCGCTAAGTGTTCTTCATTTTATAAATTTTACTAGCAGGTGTTGAGCTATGGATCCCCAAGAATCTGCACATGATCAGCACGCCGATCAGCTCGCGGGAATGGGTGAGGCGGAGAAGGAAAGATACGTGTGCGAGATGATTTTTGATAATGCAACAGCCATATATCGTGATGACGACGATGGACAGGCGTTTAGCAATCAATTTTTGAACGACTCCGGTGACGGAGATCAGAATATAGAAGATGTAGTAGATGATGACGACGACAACGTCGAGGATGAAGAAGTGCCCTCCAGAACAAACACTGCGAATGTATATCTCAAGTCACTGTTCACGCAACAATTAATTTGTATTGCACTTACTAACGAATCATTATTTTCCCGTTTAGGCGCCTTCCGGAACATCTAGCGCAAGTACTGAGACAAAGTCGAAACGAGGCCCGGCCGCAAGGTTGAAAGATACCGCAAGGTTCCCGATCGATACAATTGCTGCTGATGGCAAACCACTGCAGCCCCCAGAAACTTATCGCAAATTCGTAAATCAGTGCGGAGTTGTTGTAAGAGACCTGGTCCCGATCAACTTAATAGAATGGAATAAGCCAAGACCGGGGCCAACATTGGAGCTAGTTATGTCGATGAAAGATTGAAAAAAATTCTTTGCGAAACGCTATAGCTAAATTTCAGCGTAGCGGAAGATAAGAAGAAGAAAGTCGAGAAGTGGGCTTTGAAGAAGATGGCCACACAATTCCAGAGGTGGAAGAAAGAACTGTGGAAGAAATATAAGGATGAAGATCCAGTTTTCACTGAGAACCTAGTGAAGATAAGAGACGCTTGGGATGATTTTAAGGTGTACAAGAAATCGGGTGTCTTTGTATCCCGATCGGCCAAAAATTCGGAGAATGCGAAGAAGAAGAAATATCACCATATTTTGGGGTCAGGTGGCTACATGACTGCCCTGCCTAGGTGGCGAAGCTATGAAGCTGCGCTTGTGAAAAGAGGTATCATTCCACAGACACATGACTGGCCCGATAGGTCCAAGTTCTGGTTGTTCGCGCATGGGGCAACGTTGGACGCTGAGACTGGGATGATTGTTGCTCAGGGACCATGGTCGGAAAAAATAACAAAAGTCGTAGCAGACCTAGAGAAGGCAATAGAAGCTGTTCGAAAAGGAACTTTTGTTCCCGATAGAGAGAACGACGAGCTGACGAGGGCACTCGGGAACCCCGAAAAGTGGGGACGAACACGAGGCTTTGGAGCGGATACCCCATGGAGCCAAGGGTTTGCAGCAGACATTGCCACTTACAGAAGCCGTGATAGAAGCAAGAAAAAGACGAGTGAACGGATATCGACATTAGAACAAAAGGTGGATTTTCTCTTGAAGAAAGGGGGACACCCTCTACCTGACACTGAAGAGGAGGTAGAACATCGTCCTGCACCTGATCAGCTGCAAATAGAAGACGATCATGACGTCCCATCTCAGCATAGAAGCAGCGTGGGTTCCACGCACCTGCAGCTAGAAGACGGTCGTGCAGTCGAACCGTCGGCGCCTCACTACCCCGTGGATGATATCACGGAGAAGACAAACTGTGAGATACATATGCCAATGGGGAACATATCCTTTAGGGTGGCGTCAGGCTATGCTTTACCGAATCAACCTGGAGCAACCTACCATGGTGGTCAGATTCCAGCATCCCATGCTCGTGTCGGGTTGTCAACAATTACGCCGGGATGCCATTCAATTGAGCTCAGTATTCCTGGAGGTGAAGGCGAGAAGACACTGGGAGAAATGGAGCTTGGTATAATCTTGTGGAATAAGAAACACATCGTGTTCCCTAACTCGGCGCCAAGGCCACCGACTCCTCCAGGTACGAATGCACCATACCTCCATCAATTACTGAATGTTGCACCACATGTTATCTTATTTTTAATAGTTTTTTCACTTTCGTACAGAGAATGCACGACCTCCAAGTCCACCCCCAACGAACCTCCAAGTCCACCCCACAACGAAGATTGGCCGGAGCCCGAGGCCGAGGGTCCATCGCCCGTGCACTCCCGTGAGCCGACGGATGCGCCCACTACGGGTACGACAAAGCGGAAGCTGCAGTTCAGAAGAAACGTGACTCCTCCCAAGAAGAGACCAAGGAAATCCAAGAAAGTCGAGAGTCCCCCGAAGTTACCAGGCTTGATGACTGAGGAGGAACTAACCAATGCAGTGGCATCCAAAACCAAGGCATGGTTCGCACAGTTTCCCCTGAAGCCCCCTCCAGACCACTGGAAGGAAACTCTGAAGGACATCCCAAAGTGGAAAATTGAGCGGACCGTCGACAACTTATATTATCCTGCACCGCCGCCACCGCCGCCCCTTTCAGACTATGAACGGTATATTGAAAAGAAGCACGCCGCACAGATGAAGCAGGCGGAGCAGACGAAATGCGGGAAACAAGTTCCCCAGCTCGGACAACAAGAAGCACGGTCAGTTGCCCCGCTCAAGGTCTTATCTGACCAGGATTCAGTGTCCTGTCCACGCATGGGCGACGTGGGTTACGCTATTGCTGATGTGGTATATAAATACAAGCCCGGGCACCCTCTGGTCGAAAATCCTACTGATCTAACAACCCAACTACGGAGTTTACATGATTGGTACTTGGAGGCCGCAAGGCAGGAGAGAGACTGTATCATGGCTCAAATTCAGGATCAACACTACTTCGGAGATTACGGTGTCGAGCTTGGGTTCGATGATTTCTTCCAGATGTACAATCAACGTGCCCTCGACAAGTCTATCCTCAGCTGCTACTGTTTGTAAGTGATTTATTTGTGTAATTTAATTATTTAGTTAAGCTCGCGTTCGTTGCCCGTATAATTATCACTCACGACATTCTTTTTGTACGTTACTATGCAGAATGAAGATTCGTGAATGCAGACTGGCAGGAATCTGGGACTTTGGGTTCATTGACCCGTATTCGTATCATCAAAACACAGTAGAAACGTTCAACAAGACTACACCGGATGATTTGCTAAGGTTTTTGAAGCGACAAAGTACCAAAAAAGAAATACTTTGGCCCTACGGATTCAAGTGAGTGTTACTGTCTTGTAGACATTCCATTTTGCTTACCTGATGTTAAGTGTAATTGATGAGTATGCATGACTGCGTGTGTACACGTGCGCAGCGGCCACTTCGTATTGTTCATCATTAGAATCGATAAAGGACAAGTTGAAGTCTGGGACTCGTTAACCTGGGGCGCTGACAGATGGAAGAGCGCGCGTCAGATGCTTCAAAAGTATATATATATCGGCCTCTTTCGTTCATCGGCCTCTTTTTCGTTCATTCCTTGATATCAAGTAAGTAATAATTAACTCTTCTATTCATTTTTCTTTTGTCGCCCAGGGTTTGGCAAATGTTCATCAAGGAAGAACCCGGTACATGGGTAGACAAGCTCAACTTTCACCTTAACAAAGTAAGTAGTACTACGTACCCTGATTTAAATACCATTACCATTCTCTTGATTATTATTAATTTGACTGAATTATGTTTCTCGTATATAGAAAGTCCCGCAACAACCACAGGGAACTGATTATTGTGGATACTACGTTTGCGAGTTCATTCACAGGATGATCAATGAGAAATCCCGTACTACCAGAACTCTAGAGGTACGTAACCGGATCTTCACAACTTTATTTATGTTGCCATTAATTATGTTTAGTTTTGTTCATAACTTAATTGTTTTCATCTACTTCTTTTCAAGATGGCACGAAAGCGGGCGCAGCTCAAACCAATCGACCGTTGAAAGGCTATTGCAGAGGAATTGGCAGGATTTCTTCTCACGCAAGTCATAGCAGAAGACGGAGAATTTTTCCATCCTATGAACCAATTATAGCCAGCTCCCTTCTCTATGCAAGTATACAACTATTCAAAACGAACTTCAGATTATGTAATTCTCGGTCGATTACTTCGTGTTACATGTATATATATATGTACTACTATTTGGTGCATCAACATTTAACCGCAAACAGAAACGGAAACACGTAAACGGAAACCCTGAAAATACGGAACACGCCCTAAACCCTAAATACGGAATTGGAAACCCTGAAAAGAAAAACGAAAAAAAAAGAGAAAAAAAAAACTTTAGGACCGGTTGGTGTTACCAACCGGTTCTAAAGGTCCTCCGCCTGCGCGCTCTCTTCGGCGCCCACGTGGAGGCCTTTAGAACCGGTTGGTGACTGACCGGTTCTAAAGGGGGGGGGGGGCTTTAGTCCCGGATACGTAGCACCGGTTTTGTATCCGAGTCCAAAGGCCCTTACAAACCGGTGCTACTGGCCTGTTCTCCACGAGTGTTAAGAGCTAGTAATAATACATCACGAGCAATTAATGATGTTTCTGGGACAAACGCACATCAAACTCAGAATTGCAACTATTCTCTCTCAGCTGTGCATAAAGTTAGAAGATGGAGACTAAACATAAAAGTAAAAGAAAGGCTCTTCGCAGAGGGAAGCATGGATCACTCATGTGCTAGAGCTTTTTATTTTATTAAACATAGGTATTGAAAACATTTTTTAGAGAAGTGTATGCTTATATGAACGAATGGTAAACAGAAAATATTGTACGTCACGAGACAACTAGACTTCACAAGAGCGTCTCCCATTGAAGAACGCAACTGGTGTAGAAGGTTATCCCTCTTTCTCTTTTGTTTACACGATTATGCGTTGACTGATAAATCAGGAGCAAAAATAGTGAAGAGAATTTGTTTGTATTCATTTGAGGCTGGGCACCCCGCTGCTAGCTCTTCTATCAATTGGGTAAGCGGATGAAGACACTAGTCCAGGGTGTGAAATCCAATCAACAAGTGAGATAAAGATTCTCTATTTACGTCCTCACGAGCCAAAACAGGAACATAAAGTATGAGTAATTTTGAAAGTTTTAAAGGTAACACATGAGCAATTTACTCTGGAGTGGCGGTTAAGTACCACATGTAGGAAGGTGTGGACACATTTGGCATACTTTGGGTTTTGGGATATGGATGCACAAGTAGAGCTCATACTCATTACAGGTGGAGGCTAGAACAAGACTGAGAGCGACAAATCAAGTGAGCATAAAAGCCATAATCATGCATAGCAAAAACATCATTAATCAAAGCATAAGTGGTACTACACGTTAAAAAACTAAATGATCATAGAGGCTATAAGTGACTGGTTGGTAGTCATAAACATGGTGTAAGCATGCGCCAAGTCAACCAAATAAAAAATTCAGAGGAGAACACCACAAATTTATGCTTAAATATGATAAGAACAACTCATGATTATTTCAGTGGAACATTAAACATTCTCATCTATTTGAGAAAAATCATGCTACTAAAATAAGCACTAGGTTTTAGAATTAAAATAACATCTGGCATGACATGAAAAACTCTAGCCATAGTCTACACAAGCTTCTATTTGCATCGTTATAAATTCTACCACATGCAGCAGTTTCTTATTCCAACAAGCACCATACAAAATATGTTTTTAATAAAAACTCTCTAAATGGTATAGAAAGAAAGCACGAGAGTACACACATAACTCTACTAAAATTAACATATCTGAATAAGAGATGCGTGAAAACATGAGCCAAACAGAAATTTTGCAGCAGCTAAACTGAGAATATGAGCTTAACGAGTATTCAGATGAAAAAACGGAGCGTGTATCTCCCCTAGAAAAGGAATGATAGGTTCAAATGATGTTATTGCAGAAAGAAAAACAAAAAGGAAACAAAACAAAACTAAAGGAAAACAAACATACGCTCCAAGTAAACTTCATATGATGTGACCGAATAAAAATATAGTTTCACTAGAAGTGACCTAATAAATTATTGATGAAGAAAGGGGATGCCTTGGGCATCCTGATATAGGTGTTGACCTCTAAGTTGGCCCGATCTTCACGAATCGACAAGAACGCATGAAGAACACACGAAGAACGCGAAGAACACGATGAACACGAGATGGGGGAATCGAGGGGAAACGTGGGAAAACGCGTAGAAACACAAAAAGGGGAAGATAACTCGTGAAGCCTACGAGGGATCGCAAACCCAAGTCAACAACACGCTAATTGAAACCGATTCCTCTCACCGGTCGGTCCACCGATCCAACAGAAGCCGCAAGGGGAAGGTTGGCAAGCGCTACTAGAATCACATGGTGAGAGAGTAGCTCCTTGGAGAGATCTTGATTCGGTCCTAGATGAACATCATCAAAATAGGAGTAGCCTCGTAAGAGGAGTCACCTCACAAGAGGGATACAAGGGCAAAGCCCGAAGTTCTCAAATCATTCCTAAACCCTAGATCTAGCCACCGGGGTCCCTTATATAGCTCGGGGTCGAAAGGGAGTCGAAACGGTGTCAAAACGGGGCAAATCCGTGCATTTTGGGGCCACGCCGGCCTAGGAGCCCGGGCTGGCCGGCCTGGAGGCCAGGGTGGGGGCAGGGGGCAGCCCAGGGCGCGCTGGCCTGGGGGCCGGCCTGGCAGCCGTCCTGGGGCCGAGGTGGGAGAGGGAGGCCGGCCTGAGGAGGGGCCTGGCCGGCCCGAGGCCGGGATGGGCGAGGGGGAGGCCGGCCTGCTCGGCCAGGGGGCCGGCCTGAGGTGGGGGGAGGCCGGCCTGGCTGGGGGGTGAGGCCGGGAGCCCCCTTTTCCCTCCGTTCTTCCACCTCGGAGCTCCGATCTTGACGCCGTCTTCACCGGCTTCCTTCCTAGCTTCATGTGCACCTTCTTGGATGTGGTCTTGAGCATCTTGGGCACCATCTTGGGTCTCCATGTGGTGATCCCACCTATGCATGTAGAGGGGTATTTCATGAGGTAGAGCACCGTTCACCAAGTCACCGCGATCGTACGGAGATAGGAGTGAGTTCACCTTGTTGTGTGTCGATGTTGTGCTTGGTTGAATACGGTGGGCTACATCATCTCCCCCCTTGAAGAAGAGTCGTCCTCGACTCTCGTTCCATCCATTTGTGAGTGGGAGAAGGAATGTTGACGACGAAGATGTCGTTGAAGTTGAGCCGCTTGTCGAAGATCATATGACGGTAGGCTCATAGTGGAGGTGGTCCAAAGGTGATGAAGATCATGAAATGTTCCTCCTTGGATGGTAGAGGAAGATCTTGCGAGGCAGTGTAGTCGTTGAAGTTGAGCCTCTTATCGAAG
Organism: Alopecurus myosuroides; assembly: GCA_028641055.1. Classification (NCBI taxonomy): domain Eukaryota; kingdom Viridiplantae; phylum Streptophyta; class Magnoliopsida; order Poales; family Poaceae; genus Alopecurus; species Alopecurus myosuroides. Next base: position 63,552,822 of record CM054057.1, on the reverse strand, counting down.
GTCATTCCAAGGTATGCTCGTGGAGGGTGTAGTCCAAAGGCGATGACGATCTTGACATGGTCCTCATTGGATGGATGAGGATGAGCTTGCGGAAATGGTAGAGTGTAGATGAACTTGACGCATTGGTTGCACACCGCTCCATGGGGTGCGTTGTTGTTGATGCTCGTGTTGAAGTCCATGTACATCTTGGCGGTTGATGTGTAGTCGTGGTGATTATTGTCGTTGACGCGCTTGTCGAACTCCAAGTGCATCTTGACGAAGGGGATGTAGACGTGGTAGTCATTGTCATTGACGCGCTTGTCAAACTCCAAGTACATCTTGACGTGGGGGATATAGATGGAGAAGTCGTTGTCGTGGATGTTCATGTGGAACTCCAAGTGCATCTTGACATGAGGGATGTAGGCGTAGAAGTCGTTGTCGTGGATGCGCTTGTCGAAATCCATGCACCTCGAAACATGTGGCATGTAGGCGTAGAAGGCGTTGTTGTCGTAGTGCTTGTGATGCGCCGTGTAGATCTTGACTTGAGGAGTGTGGATGGAGAATGCATCGTCGTTGAAGTTCTTGTCAATCTCCATGTGGATCACGACGAGCGGAATGTGCTCCTTCCAACTCTTCAAGTCGGTGTCGATGTTCATGCGATGTGGAGAGCCGTGGATGTGGAGAAGTCCATGAGGTCGAGGATGCTTGATAGGGTCACCAAATCTCTGCAAAATAGACAACAAAGATGGAGAGAAAGTTGGTAAGCCGTTAGTTTCAGTAAGCACAAATGGGGTTTTGCTCTCAACTCTCATCTCACTATTGGTGGCTATCATGGCGGTGCCTCTAGGAACACTCATGCTTTTTCCACTCATGATGGGCTTGTGGCGCTCACTCACGTGAAGGTGGATCTCTCTCTCACCACTCATCTCACTAGAATCTTGAGAGGGGACACTAGAAGGCTCCAAAGTCTTGGCACAAGAGGTGTGCGGGTTTGTTGAAGTCGTAGCATTTCTTGGAGTCGGTAGTGTCATAGCATGTGGCAAGGAGGACGCGAGAATATCGTCTCTTGGGTTGAGCTCCAATAGTGGAAAGGGTGGCTTTCTTGGAGGAGGAGGTAGGGTCATAGATTTTGTTGAAGAAGGCTCCATCAAGTTGGAATGTAAGCCATGCCTTGTAGCATCCTCAAGTGGTTGATTATGATGATATCCTTGGCTAGAATGGTGGCTTGAGCATGGCCTTGTGGAGGTTGGCATGAGATGCTTTGATGTCAAGGGGAGTGTGTCACCCAATTCGTCGTTACCTGCATCAATGATAGATGAGCCATTGACGCCGGCTCTAGAGAGGTTGCATCGTTGGTCCTTATCTTGAGGATAGGCTTGAAGAACTCGTGTCAACACTCGCGATGAATTCTCGGCCTCATTGCGATAAACACTTTCGTCACCATTGGTTGGCTTGTCCAAGGAATTGAGAGCTAGTTGGTGCAAGGCATAGTATTGGCCTTCACTCATGTAGGCATGGTCACCATTTTGGTTGGCAACCATGATCATCGCACTGGTAGCATTGGAAGCTCTCTTGTGGATGGTTGTAGTTGTCACTTGTGTCATTGAAGAGGAGGAAGAAGAATGCCTTAGAGATGATGGCAAGGGATGAGCCTCTTTCACAATGTCACATGCATCAACGTCTTCGTCATAGAGTGGTAGAGTGGTATCCTCATGCTCATGGTGATGTCGATCTTGTGTCATGGGAGGAATAGCTTCGCACTCTTGATGTTGTTGTTGCGCTTGTGGTGATGAGAGAAACTCATGCTCTTGATCATGGAGGTCATTGTTCATTCTCATAGAATGTTGCTCATGGAAGTTGTGGTTGGGTGGTGGTGGTGAAGTATCTCTCGCCTCTTGTCTCGATGAAGAAGTGGTATCATAGTGTCCATGGCGAGGATGTTCTTGATCCTTGTCGAAGGAGGGGTGCGAGAAGAAAGCACATTCTTGAGGAAGATGAGGTGGAGGCTCCCATTCCTCATGTTGGTGGTGATGCGATGGAATTCCGTGGTCAAGTTGGTGCGGTGCTTCATCCAATATGGTAGGAGGGGAATCATGGATAGCAACTCCATTTGCTTGTTGTTGGCGAGGTCTCTCATGTGGGTCCTCATCAAAAATAGGAAGTGAGAGGTCATGGGTAGCATCCGCACATAGTTGTGGTCGAAGTGGGCGCTCATAGGGGTCTTCATCAAAGAGAGGAAGAGAAATGTCATGTGTAGCATGCCCACTTGTGTGTTGTCGATGTAGGAGCTCATTGGGGTCTTCATCAAAGATGGGTAGCAAAAGCTCATGTGTGTCATCGAAGAAAGGTAGCGGAAGATCATGTGGGTCATCCTCATTGGCTTGGCGATGGCGTTCATGATGGAGAGGATGGCACCGATGGTCATTGTGGTGGAGTTGTGAGAGGCATTCACTAGAAGCCATGTCGAGGGCACCTTCTTGATAATGGCCTTGGTCTTGGTGGTCATTGTGGTGGTGACACACATTTTGCCTTGGAAGCCTTGAATGTGGGCGAGCACCATCCACGAAGCCATGTAGACCATAGTCATGAGTCGAGCTTGGAGAAGGTGGGTGATGAACAATATCCGGTCGTAGAGGGTGATCTTGAAGAGAGTCACCACGGCCTTGTCGGTGTCGAGGTCGAGGTAGTGGTGATGGCGAGCAATGCTCAAACCAATGTCGTCGCCGAACTTGTGGTGGAAGATGCGGTGAGGTGGGTGTACCACTCTCTTCCATATGGCGGTGATGATCATGTCGACGGTGTTGGTGGTGAGCGTGGGGATGATCATGTCGACGGTGTTGACGATGGAGCTTGCGGCATTCCCGCACCTCATGTGTGGGATGACTCCGAAAGTCATTTGGATGCCTTGGCTTCTTGGCCTTCTCGCTAGACGGCGCCTCGATGATGTCCTTCTTGTGGCGCCGTCTTGATGTTGACAATCTTGACGTTGCCAACTTGTCGGATTTCTTGTCGTTGCACCATATTGAGGTTGAAGGTAGGTGTCTTGTCTTGGCCTTGGCATTCTCCTTGAAGTCCCGTGGTGGTGAGCATGAACCATCGGACATATGATGTCTTGGCAATCGAAGCTTGGCAAGGAAGTTCTTGTAAGTGAGCTCATCCATGTCGGAGTCGAAGTAGCTTGTGGAGTCGTTGTCGGTGCCGTACTCCGTCATGTTGGTGGATGCTTGTCGGTGTAGCATTGCTCCTTCTCGTCATCCAAGCTTGCGGTGTCGTAGTTTTAGTAGTGGTTCATGTCGTTGCAGCTCATGGAGTCGAAGTCGTCGTGGTTGTTGTGGTGCTCCTCCATGTCGATGATGGTTGGGGAGTAGTAGTCGGTGTAGAGCTCGACGCCGTGGTCGTAGTAGTGGTGGTGATCCACCATATCATGCTTGTAGTGGTGGTCATCCACGATGTCGTGCTCGTAGGAGTGGAGGTATATGTTTTTCTCGTTGTAGTCGTAGTGGTCCATCAAGAACTCATCATGGTCATAATGGCCTCCATATGATCCGCTCTCGCTACACATGGTTAGTCACAAGGGCAAGTGTATATATATATGGAGTGTGAAGACCTAAGAGCTCAGCCTCACCTTTTAGCAAATATTGGAACTAGTGGACCATGCCAAGAGAAACCGATAACCAAAAAGAATGAAGTGACTTGAGTTCTAAATATCCCAAAAACACGCTCCAAAACACACACGGCTTATGGGTGGATGGCAATGGGTTAGAAATGTGGCGAGAAAACGACAAGTCCAAAGAAATGTATGTTGTACAACGTGGAGAAGAATCAAAGAAAAGTTAGCACGAAAACCAAACCCATTGGAGGAAAATGATTTGGTGGAAAAACTATAAACACACACACACAAGGGATAAATGGGGTTAATGTGGCCAATGGACGAGTGGAGACGAAATGTACCTATCGAAGACTAAGCTCAATGCCACACCAACGCAAGGAGGACGCTAGCTCAAACCGCAATTAATTAGAGGCAACAAGATTCGCAATGTGGCAACCGATCACTCTCTTCTCTCTTGCAACTCGAAGCTATGCGTTCCTACAAATGATAGCAATTGGCATCGATCATTTTCTTCTTTTGGCTCTTTTTGCTTCTTTTGCTCTTTGTCCTTTTTTTTTTGATTTTTCGCTTTTTGATGGATGATGATTCCCAAATGCCAATCCCTACTCGTAGCTAGTCTCTCACAAGCTCAAAACTCGCACTCTCAGTGCCACAATGCGATGCCAAGCGGCGTAAAAGAACTATTCCAAGTAGGTAAGGTACACAAAGGAATGGGTTAGTTCAAGCGGAAGCAAGTTATACCTATGCGGTGGATGATCTCGGACTTGCGGCCGATGGATGTCGATGTCGTGTGGATCCGTTGATGTAGATGCGTAGGCGATGTCGTCGGCGTCGCGTGGCCACTTGTGGCACTCAATTTGGATCAGAAACGACAAAGAAAAACAAGTTACAAAATCTGTCCAAGAATCGAAAAGCAGGAATTTTCTGTGATTTTGCTCAATTTCGAAATTCCTCACAAATCAAGAAATGTTTTGGACAAATTCGAGGAAAGTGGCTGAATAGAAAGGTGGGGAATGGTTTTTGGCAACAAATCTATGAAACAAAACCACGAAAAACTCAACAAATCGAGAGATCGGTCGAAATCCCTTTCGGCTATTTTTGGTCAAATTTTCGAATTTATGGTGGATAGAAGAAAAATTGGTGGATGGGGAGGGGGTCGGGTGTCGGATTCGTGTCAATCTAGCTCTAGATACCAGATGATATAGGTGTTGACCTCTAAGTTGGCCCGATCTTCACGAATCGACAAGAACGCACGAAGAATGCGAAGAACACGATGAACACGAGATGGGGGAATCAAGGGGAAACGTGGGCAGACGCGTAGAAACACAAAAAGGGGAAGATAACTCATGAAGCCTACGATGGATCGCAAACCCAAGTCAACAACACGCTAATTGAAACCGATTCCTCTCACCGTCGGTCCACCGATCCAACAGAAGCCGCAAGGGGAAGGTTGGCAAGCGCTACTAGAATCACAAGGTGAGAGAGTAGCTCCTTGGAGAGATCTTGATTCGGTCCTAGATGAACATCATAAACATAGGAGTAGCCTCGTAAGAGGAGTCACCTCACAAGAGGGATACAAGGTCAAAGCCCGAAGTTCTCAAATCATTCCTAAACCCTAGATCTAGCCACCGGGGTCCCTTATATAGCTCGGGGTCGAAAGGGGGTCGAAACGGTGTCAAAACGGGGCAAATTCGTGCATTTTGGGGCCACGCCGGCCTAGGAGCCCGGGCTGGCCGGCCTGGAGGCCGGGATGGGGGCAAGGGGCGGCCCAGGGCGCGCCTGCCTGGGGACCGGCCTGGCAGCCGGCCTGGGGCCGGGGTGGAGGCCGGCCCTCTCGGGTGGGTGGCCGGCCTGAAGAGGGGCTTGGCCGGCCCGAGGCCGGGGTGGGCGAGGGGGAGGCCGGCCTGCTCGGACAGAGGGCCGGCCTGAGGTGGGGGGAGGCCGGCGAGGCTGGGGGGTGAGGCCGGGAGCCCCCTTTTCCCTCCGTTCTTCCACCTCGGAGCTCCGATCTTGACGCCGTCTTCACCGGCTTCCTTCCTAGCTTCATGTGCACCTTCTTGGATGTGTTCTTGAGCATCTTGGGCACCATCTTCGGTCTCCATGTGGTGATCCCACATATGCATGTAGAGGGGTATTTCATGAGGTAGAGCACCGTTCACCAAGTCACCGGAATCGTACGGAGATAGGAGTGAGTTCACCTTGTTGTGCGTCGATGTTGTGCTTGGTTGAATACGGTGGGCTACATCACATCCCCAAGCTTAGATGCTTGAGTATTCTTAGAATTTTTTGGATGAACCACGGGGGAATCCCCAAGATTTTACCTTGCACTCTTCTTGATCACATTATATCACCCTCTTCTCCTGACCCTTGAAAACTTCCTTCACACCACACTCAAAGAGTAATTCACATTAAAGGGTTAGTGCAAAAATAAAAAATTCATGGGTTCTGTAAGGAAAAAAAAATTCTATGTATATTTTTAAACATTGTCTATAGCCACTGATGTTTAGTGAAGCAAAGAAATCCACTTGACATCATAAAAGCGCAAATGCAGGAAAAATGGCAGAATGTATCGAAACCAGAACAGTCTATAAAGATGATTTTTTTCGGGGCCCTTACGCTGCTCAGATCGAAAAACTTAAAGAAATATTTTTTTTTTGGAATTAGCTGAGTAATAAGCAGAAAACATTTCAGGTCATTCCGATCTTTCTAGATTTTATACGCTTTTTACGGTGGACAACAGAAATCTATTTCCATCGCAGAAATCCAAAACCAACTCCAACTTTCGTTAGAATATTTACTTGGCACAACTAATACACAAAAACAAAGATTCAAATGAGTTTATACAGAAGTATACATCCCCTTGACTGAAAGAAAACAGAGAAAAACAAAGCAAAAATAAAACCATGGGTTATCTCCCGAGAAGTGCTTTTCTTTAACGCCTTTTAGCTAGGCATAAGAAGAGAAAATAAAGTGTTTTCAAACAAAGAAGCATCCAAATAAAAAATTTCCTCTAAGACACAACATGTAGCAATTGAAACTTTAGATCCCCTAGAGGAAGAAGCAATATTTAAATAACTTGTAGTTGCACTAAAGGTCTTATCAACTTTAGGCATATTGTGGGGTTTTGGTTTAGACACATTGGGGACATATATGAATTTTGACTGTTTTCCCATAGAAGTTTTATCCTTCTTAAAATTAATAGAAGAAAAGGTTGCCCTTAAAGTTTCCATAGATTCCTCTAATTTACCAATACTTATATTTTGATTATCAAAAGTATTTCTAGTCTCTAAAACAGTAATTCTCTTATTGATGCTTACTATTGAATCACCAATTTTGCGAGCATTATCAAGAAGATCTAGCAATTTTTTCTCCATAGAGTTCTACTTCTTTAAAACATCATCTAAAGTAATCTCAATTTTAACAATTTTAGTAGGTGGTGTTCCAACTAAACTTTCAATTAAATTACAAGCTTCCAAAGCAGGAGTTCCCAGAAAATTACCACCTGTTGGAGTGTCTAGAACATGCCTATACCAGCTAGTAGTGCCAACATAAAAATTCCTAAGAAGGATTAAAGTGGAATATTTTGTTGTGCACCTATGATGGGAATCACTTATCCTATACCAATCTAATAACATTCTTCCGGATTCCTCTCTTAGCAATCTCCAGGCAAGGTAAACGATTTTACCTATACTTTTAGTCCATCCCATCATAACAATTTTGTGAGTAATCTACTATAGCTCAAAGGAAGGAAATTAAAGGATAATTTTTAGCGCCCAACTTCTTGGAAGATTCAAACGTCTAGAATCTTTAATCATTGCATATATTCAAATAATATAAGCACACATTGCCACGCTAAATTATACTCAGTCATGTTGCCACAAATAAGTTTCTAGATATCAATATATCTTTCACTTGATTAATTCTGAAAACAATCTTTCAAACTTTCTCCACCTTGTTGCTTAAAAGAACGAACCTTAACTTCAGGAATACTCATTTTAGCAGGATAAAAACTACAACTAGAATAAGAACTAATTTTTTTGTGTTTTTTATAAAGAGAAGCAAACAAGAAAAAATAAAATAAACTAAGAAAAACAGTAACAAAGTAAAGACATTGGAAGTGAGAGACACGCCTTGCAGAAATTCTCTTCCTCCCTGGCAACGACGCTAGAAATTTTGATGGTGCAAGAGTTGATGGGGTAGTGGTTGCTTCTTAATGGCTCTGAAATACACGGCAACATCGCTAGAAAATAGACTTGATAACTGATACGTCATAAACATATCCCTAATTTCTGATGTTCCGTGTTTTTTTCATGTTGTTTACCACATGTTTTCCTTACACTTTATGTCATTTTTACACGTTTTCCTCGACTAACCTATTAACAAGATGCCACAGAGCCAGTTCCCTGTTTTCTTCTATTTTTAGTTTTAGAAAAGTTGTTGTGGAAATATTCTCGGAATTGAAAATTCAAAAGCTAGAAGTCCTAAAGGTCCCGGAAATTTTCAGAAGTCCCAAAGAGCCCCGAATGGGGGCCACAGGGTGGACACACCATGGGGTGGCGCGGGTCCCCCTGGCTGCACAACCTAGGGGTGTACCCCCCTGGCCACCTCCCGGTATAGCCCTTTTGACCATATATACTTCCCGATGCATAAACCCTAGGGGAATCGACCTTTTTCGCAAAATACACCCGTAGCTCCGCCGCCGCCACCGATAAGTTTTGGGGGACAGATCTCTGTTCTGGCACCCTGCCGGGACGAGGAAGTGCACCTGGAAGCCATCTCCTTCGACTCCACCGCCATCTCCATCGCCGTTGCTGTCTCCTATGATGAGGAGGGAGTAGTTATCCCACGGGTCTGAGGGCTCTACCGGTAGCTATGTGGTTCATCTCTCTCCCATGATGTGATCTTTATGTGATCATGAGCTTTGTAATATAGTTGAATATGTAGATTGATCTTCATCTGTTATGCTACTCAAGTGGTTTTGTTATCTCCTTAAACAGTTGATCACGGGGTAAAGGTGATAGTGTGTGCACAATGTGGTTTAGCATGATATTTATATCTTGTATTGGAAGATGAACCTATGAAATTGTGGTGTTTGCGTGAACCATCTGGGTCCCATGGTGATAGCATGGGGTTTACTTGGTTGGGGAAGTTCTTACTCTGAGGAGTGCTGTTAAAGCCCTACACAATGATTAATGTTCTTATTCGACCGGAGAGTGGTTTTGAGTAGCATAGTGAAGAAATGATATTTATGCATTCAATTATGTTTTCATTGTTGAGAGTGTCCTCTAGTGAAAGTGGGAGCCCTAGGCTTTATTTCCAAGCATTGAAACACCGTTTTCCGCCTGTTCTGCTACATGTTTGCTTGCTTCATATTTATCTCAGATTGTTATTATCACTTATAATCATCCATACTGCTTGTATTTTACTCTCTCTTCGCCGAACTAGTGCACCTATATACCTGACAAGTATATTGGGTGTGTTGGGGACACAAGATACTTCTCGTATCTTAATTGCACGGTTGCTTGAGAGGTATATCTTTGACCTCTACCTCCCTGAGTTCGATAAACCTTGGGTGATCCACTTAAGGTAAACTTGCTCCTGTTCTATAAACCTCTGCATTTGGAGTCCCAACACTGTCTACAAGAATAGAAGCGTGCATAGACATCAAGCTCTTTTCTTGCGCCGTTGCGGGGGGGGGGGGGGGGTAAGGTAAAAGGTACTCACATCCTCGGGTGTGAGTGCTCGAAGTTATTTTCTTTAGATTCTGCAATTATATCTTATTGTTTCTTGTTTTCACTAGTTAGGCTTATTTTTACTCGCTTCTTGTTTTTGTTTTTACTAGTAGTCTGAATGGAAAACAACAAAAACATGATAGAACTTTATAATATTTATCTTGAATTAGGACATGATGCTTTTGAAGAGAAAATTAAAAAGCCCATGGAAGTTTGTTTGCATAATCATGATAGCAATGTTATTAGCATTAATTATTTGGATACCATTATTTTTAGTACTATGGAAAATTCTAAGCTTGGGGAAGCTAGTTTTATAAACTTTTTAGTTTTCCAGCTTTAGAGGAATTTTTTTTGCTCTGATGATACTTTATCTCCCATATGTGCTAAACGTAATGATGCTTGTGATATTTTAAATACTCCTACTGAAAGCATTCCTTTTAAAATACCCAAGAAAATTGTTGAACTTGTCATGGATAACCGTTATTTTAGAGATGGAACTGTCCATCCTAGTGATCATTTACACTTTATGCATGAATTATGCGAGTTATTAAAGTGTGCAGGTATCTCAACGGACCAAGTTAAGACGAGGCTATTCCCCTTGTCACTTGAGGACAAAGCAAGGGAGTGGTATAAACTACTAGATGATCCTCACCATTGGAGTGGAAGGAACTTGAATCTCTCTTTTACTATAAATTTTATCCTTCTCATGAACTATATTTAGATAGGAATTACATTTATAATTTTTGGCCTCGTGATGGAGAAAGAACTTCCCAAGCTTGGGGAAGACTGAAAACATTAATACTCAAATGTCCTAACCATGAGCTTCATGAGGAAATAATTGTTACTAATTTTTATGCAAGGCTTTCAGGACATTGGAAGGATTATCTAGATGCCTGTTCAGAGGGTTCTTTTTGTAGTAAGAAGGTTTAAGCTAAGTGGGATCTTCTTGAGGGGATTAGAATCAATAGTGAAGATTGGAATAACAACAAAGGTAAAGAGTCAGATATAAACTATGAGTATGATTGCATTAAGACTTTTGCTGAAACTGTTGATTTTCATGAGCTTAATGCTAAATATGGTATTTATCCTCAAATAGCTGTTGGTTGGTATAGATCCTTTGCTTCTTATCTTAATATTCCTAAAGAAAATTGGGACATATATCATGAACCTTTTAAAGAAACTTGCACGAAAAATGAAATTGTTATTGATGATTGCAATAAACATGCTCAAACTTCTGAAAGTACTATTTCTTATAAGCATGTTAATTTTTGTGGATCACTTAGACCTTGTGAAAATGATGATAATAATTTATGTACTATTAGTACCATCCACGTTCCTTCCAATGATGATATAGAAATCTCTAAACTTGTGGATGATGTGTTTGAAAATACCTTTGCTATTAATGGTTATATGCTTGATACATCTGCTCCTAGTAAAAATGATGATATGTTTACAAATGAACGCATTTTGGAAGACAACTATTTTATTGCTTGTTATGATACTATGCCCCAATATATGATGATTGCAATGATGAATATGACATTTTAGTCCACCTACTATTGAGGAGAAAATTAATTATGATTTCAATATGCCTCCAGTCTTTGATAATTATTATAAAGATAGTTATAACATAGGCTATAATTACAATCATACTCATGAAAATTGCCATAGTTATGGTGGGATTACCCAAAACCATATCTTTAATATGCAACTTTTCTATCATGTTTGAGTTCTTCATGATAATCCTACTCCCGTTGTAATTAATAAGGATGACTATGCTTATGAGGAGAGTAATAATTCTTTTATGCATGTGGCTCATGATAAGAATATTTCATGTGATAGTTATATTGTTAATTTTATTCATGATGCTACTGAAAGTTATTATGAGAGAGGAAACATGGTTTTATGCATCTCAACAATATTAAGTTTCCTCTCTTTTTGTTTAAAATTTTGAAGTTGCACTTATTTTGCTTTCCTATGCTTGTTGCTTTGTGTTTTTATGACTTGTTTTTCTACAAGATTATTTTTCATAGAAAGTGGGTTAAACTTAATGTGTTTTATATTTGCTTCTTGATTCTCTCTTATTGTGCTTCAACTCTTATTCTTATGTGAGCATCTTTTAAAAATAATTCTGCCTAGCTGAAAGGCGTTAAAGAAAAGCGCTACCACGAGTATATTGGGTGTGTTGGGGACACAAGAGACTTCTCGTATCTTAATTGCAGGGTTGCTTGAGAGGGATATCTTTGACCTCTACCTCCCTGAGTTCGATAAACCTTGGGTGATCCACTTAAGGGAAACTTTATGCTGTTCTACAAACCTCTGCACTTGGAGGCCCAACACTGTCTACAAGAATAGAAGCATGCGTAGACATCAATAACCCACAATTATAGGGGATCGCAACAGTCTTCGAGGGAAGTAAAACCGAAATTTATCGATTCGACATAAGGAGAGCCTTATCAACTGAGTTGTCAATTCAGCTGCACCAGAAAGTAGACATTCTTCCAACAATTTATTAGTGGTGACTATTTTATAGTAGCGGCAATAGTGAAATAACCGAAGTAGTAAAATATTAACAATAGTAGCAATCGTGAAAACAGTAGTAGCAATTGTGAAAACATCATGATGAAAATACCGTAGGCATAGAATATGGATGAACGGGCGTTGCATGGATAAGATAGTTCATATAATAATAATAACGTGGGAATTGCATATAGATAATAATAAAACATCCAAGTTCTAGCTAAACCATAAGCATGTGTTCCAATATAGTCATACATGCTCGCAATGAGAAACTTGCACAACATCTTTTGTCCTACCAGCCCGTGGCAGCGGGGACTCTAAGGAAACTACTGGTAATTAAGTTTCTCCATTTAATAAAGCACCGGAGAAAAGCATTAACACTCCATGAACACATGTGATCATCACATCACAGCCACCCCCTCCGGATGTCCCAATTTATGTAAGTTTAGGGCCTCAGGTTCCGGACAACAATGTGTGTAAACAACTTGCATGTATGATCAAGAAACATAATTATACTCACGAAAAAATAACATGTTCAGATATGGGATCATGGCTCTCGGGCCCAAAGTAACAAGCATTAAGAATAACAAGTTGCAACAATCGTATATAGCACTAACAACGGATTCTAGGCACTATTCCCTAACAATATGGCATTATTACATGAATGATATCATCCAGTCCCTTCCATCCCTCTCAGCCTACAGCGGGGTTCAGTCACACATGGATGGGGGAATCATGGATGGTTGATGGAGAAGGACTGGCGGTGACGATGGCGATGATCTCCTTCGAATCCCCGTCCCGGCAGGGTGCCCGAACAGGAACTTCTGATCCCCGAATTGAGTTTCGAGGTGGCGGCAAATCTTCGTTGTGTTTTTCTGGAATATGAAGAACCCCTTGATGTTTTAGGTTTTCGGGCAATAAGTAGTTGAAAGGGGAGCCCGAGGGTGTGGACCCCTCCTGGCCCGTCCCGGGTCTCCTACTGGCTCCGGGGATCTTTGGGTGTTTTAAGGTCTTCGGGATCTTTTCTGGGCATTTTCCCAAAAGTTGTTTTTACTGCACAAAAACGAGACACCAAAGTAATTCTGCTGAAAACAACGTCAGTATGTGTTAGTTGTATCCAAAGCTGACAAGTTTAGAGGCAGACAATAAGAAAAATGTTCGGAAAAGGAGATATGTTTTGGGCGTGTCACCCCTAAGCCTACATATGTCCTAGGGAAGCCTTTCGTCAGGAAAGAGAAGCTGCAACAATTGACAACGCATATGCGCAATTTGCATGGTACTTGAAAGCGACCAACAGAAAAATGATCATGGCTAAAGTCCCACGGGAGTACTACTTCCGAACCGAGGAGATCAATGTCGAATTTGAAGAACTCTTCTAGATGTAAAAATTTTAAGCCTCTACAAATCTCTCATGAGTTGCTATTGTCTGTAAGTTGTTGGATTCACTATCTACATATAAGTTGTTCAGTTATTTCAATTGTTCAGTTCACTGCATGTAATGATCCTCATTATATCCCTTTTTACTCTATTATGCAGAATGAAGATCAAGGTCTGTAAAAGTAGGAAGATATTTAATGTTGGGTTCATTGACCTAGATAATGTACATATACATACGTTAACGAGCAAGCTCGACGAGATGGCAGGAAACATTTTAAGGTTTCTAATGGAGCAACATTTCTGTGAGCACTCTGTTGTGTGTCCATTCACTTCTGCTCTCACTCGATGTTAAGTGTAATTGATGAGTTACTGATGTATATATAAATGTGTGCAACTTCCACTAGATTCTGCTAGACATCCAAATTGATAAGGGAATAGTTGAAGTCCACAACCCATTAACGAGAAACATGGAACAATTTTGCAACATGCATGACATGCTCTAGAGGTAATTTCAACCATTCTCACTCTATATAGGTCTCTTTCGATGATTTCCTGAGATAATGAATAACTCACTCATTCATTTTCCTTGCCGGGCAGGGTTTGGAAGCAGTTCAGGTTTGTGACTAAGTATATCTCTCATGAGGAGCTGACGTTTAAGAGGGCCTCCGTAAGTAGTATGATATAGGGCCCCCGCATCTCTTTACTTCCAGTTTTTCAATACAATTATGATGATAGATTATAATGTTGGTTGAATTCTATTCTCGTAAAGTGCGCATAGCAACCACCAGGGTCGCATCTATGTGGATACTACATTTGAGAGTTCATTCACATGTTTACGTCAGAGCATAAAGATTATAGAGTCAACTTAAGAAATACATCCACAACTTTATTTTATTACTGTCACCTTTTGTTATCATGATTTATATTCATATTGATCTCCTTTCCTTATATAGTTCACGGCTATGCGGGATAGTCTACTACCAGAGCAACGCCTAATAGGAATTGGAGAGGAGCTGGCGAATTTTATGATAACAAATATGGTAGACGACGCTGGAGTATTTAGTGTAAATAATTGCTCCTACTGATGATACCCGTTGAAAGTGCATTTGCATTTTGATATCTCTTAGGTTTTGGAGTTGATAACAACACTAGTAAGTATCTAAGAGCGCATCTAAGTTATTTCAGGAAATATCATCTCAACAGTAAAAGGGAAGAATGTTCAATGACAAAGCCACCAAAATCAACTTGGTCCAGCAGTAGTACCGCGCCAAGTACCGCCAGAAGTACCGCGAGACTAATTTTGGCTAATGCATCTAGCGGTACCAGTACCGCTATGATTAAGTTGGTTTAGGAGCAAAACCTTGCCAGGTGGTAGTACCGCTGCTTGCAGGAAGCGGTAGAACCGCTGGCGGTACCGGTCAAAGTACCGCTAGCGAGATTTTGCTCACGGTAACGTTTACGGTACAAGAGCGGTAGTGCCCTAGTACTACCGCCAGCCACTTCGATTTATTTCGAATTTGTGGCCAGCGGTAGTACCGCTGCTGGAAGTACCACGGTACTTCTGCTGTGCTACCGCTCGCCCCGAGTCACTTGGACGCTGAAATACCGCTTATGTTACCAGGTAGCGGTAGTACCGCTGACCCCAGCGGTAGTACCGCAGGCACGAAAAAGGGTCAAAATGGCTAGTTTGGGGAGGGGGCTATAAATATCCCATCCCCTTCTTCTCCAAAGTGTTTCTCGAGCCAGCATTGAAGACAAGCATTTATTGAGCCTCCAAAAGCTAGATATCTCCCAATCCCTCCACCCAAACTCGTTGATACTTGGAGGATTGAAGGAGAAGACCCTTATCTACATCTTCACCGAGCCGATCCTTATTTACCCCTCATATTTTAGAGGGATCTAGTCTAGGGTTTCCTTGTGGAGAACCTAGACTCCATTGCTACACTTGTTGGTGGTTGTTGGGAGCCCCCAATTTGGTTGTGGGTGTGTTCCCCAAGCTTGTTTGTAAAGGATTATATTCCCGCCTCAAAGGGGATCAATAGTGGAAGGTGGACTAGGCCTCTGTGGTGGGGTTCATCGGAGAATAGGGTGAGGCCTTTGTGGCGTTGAGTAGGCCTTCGTGGCGAGCTCACACCCCTCCAACGAGACGTACTCCATTAACAAGGAGGAACTCGGGAATACATCGTGTCTCCGTGTGGTTCATATCGGTTACCTCGTTCCCTTCCCCCTGTACTCTTGCTTGTATTGTTATTGTGCTTGTCCTTGTCATATAAGTAAATTCACCGTGGTTGCATCATCTAGAAATTTTACCTTTGTGTCAAGCCTAATTGTGAAAGAAAAATTAAAATTGGTCGTAGAACCCCCTTGTAGGTGCCCATACTTTACTTTCAATTGTTATCAGAGCCTCGGCTCTTCTATCGGGCTTAACCGCCTAAGAGTTTAAGTATGGTCGATAATACGGAGACGAATAGTTCTGAGGCGCCGGTCTCTATGAATGATCTCAGTGAGTTAAAAAATTCATTAACCTCATCCATGGAGACCAAAATCGATGAATTGCGTCAAGTATTGATGCAACTCTTGAAAGCCGAATAACCCGAGGTCACCGGCTCATCCCCTCCGGAGAGAAGTCCGGAGGGCGCCAAGAAAGGGGTAGATGGTGAACTACCTAAAGATGCTTCCGCTGAAAACGACAGCGATAAGGGTACTGAAGGAGATAAAGAATATCACTCCGTCAAAACACGTTATTCTCCCGATCCTACCGCCCCACATCCTCATATAATTCCTAGGGGAGATTCACCTAAAATTGATGCCTTTTCTTTTTGGGAATGACAATATTACATGGAGACTCACTTGAACTCTTCTTGTATAGAACTTTGGAGGGTAACTCGTGATGGATACAAGCCTCATGACCCCTAGAACTTAACAAGAAGAGAAGCCGTAGATTGTCAACTCAACCACACCGCCTTGTCAATTCTTAAACAAGCCGTGGTTCCTAACTACATGCCGCATCTTCAAAAATATTCCACCACCAAGGAAACATGGGACACTCTTGTCGTCATGTTTGTGGGCAATGAAATCATGCAAAGGAATAGGTATGATGCCTTGAGAAATGAGGACAAATGGTTCTATATGCATGATGGAGATAGCCATGAAGACATGTACCGGAGGCTCAAGACTCTTGCCACCGCATTCTCAAATGTTGGTACCAAGTACATTTATGATGCTTAGGTCAAAAGGAACTACATGATTTCTCTCATGACATTTGAGCCCGCGGACTTGAAGAGCATTCAAGGAAGACATGACTTTGCTTCTTTGACCTCAACCCAAGTTATGCAAGAGATGTGCTCCTATCAAGTGCAAACCAAGAATGCTCTTGACAACCGTGCTAGGGCCATAAGAATGCATAAAGGGACATCGGTTGCTTTGAATTCCAAGGTTGTGTCAAGAGAGGTTGAGTATGAAGAAGAAGGCCATGGGTATTTGGCTCGATTGAAGGATCGAGAATATGATCCCGTTCTCAAGGATATCATTTCTCTCACCGTGCAAAAGTTTTGGAGAAATCCTCCCAAGGCCAAGGAATATGTTGAGGAGAAGACCAAGTCTCTCTATGGCAATGATGGTACTCAACGAGTGAGATCTTGCTTCAATTCTCAAGATAAGCACCATTCCATTTCGGAATGTCCCTATGAAAATAGAGAACTCCATGGTGGCAAGCTCATTCGCAAGGACAAGTCCAAGGTTGACTACAAGAAACCTCAGTTCAAGAAAAAACCATTCACCAAGAAGTCCCCCACCAAGTTTGTGCTTGTGACTCAAGAGGAGTTTGACTCCGGAAGTGATGAGAGGAAGAAACCACAAGTGAAGTGGCTGCTCTTGCTATTGCTTCTACTCCATCATGTTCATCTCTCTTCGAATCCCCCGATGAGAATAATCCTCACCCAAATGCCAAGTGCTTCATGGCTAAGGCCTCAGAGGTATCACCTTCTCCCAACTCTAATACCCCAAGTGAACTAGAAAATCATGATAGTCTTATAGTAGAAGATGAAATTCTCTCTTTAGAACATTTTCTGTCTAACATACAAGGGGAGATCAAGAAGTACTTTGATCACCTCGTGAGAGTATTGGGAGAGGCCCATGAAGATCTTGAGAAGAAAGGTGAGATTGAAAGAAGGGATGCGGATGAAATAGCATCCCTCTCTATGACCCTTGAGGAAGAGCATGATGGTAGAGTTTATCTTGAGGCGGAACTAGAATCTATTGAAGAGTCACACAATGAACTTTTTTCTAATATCACTAAGGAACGTGACCTTGCAATTGCTAATAAATATACAAAGGCTGAAAAGGATAATGTTGAGTTTTGTGTTGGTCATGGTAAACTAACCGAGGAGTTTGAAAAACTAACCGAGTCTCACAAAGCTTTGGAGAGTCAACACTCTTCCCTCAAAGAGTTGCATGAAAAACTTCAAACTCAACTTAATCAACTTAACAACCCAAGCACCTTACTTCTTCTTGTGATCATGCAAATATTATTGAGGAAAATGCTAGGTTGAAGGATGAGAGCTAGCAAGGTTGAAGGGCAAAGTCCCTCAAGTTGAGAAGGTTGTGCTCCAAGGAAACAAGTGGGAAAGGAAGGTCTTGGCTATGTTGCAAAGAAAAAGAACAAGAAGAAGGCCAACAATGGTGCCTCGTGTGGTATTGTCATTAGGGGCAACACTACTCGTAGAACTCCCGCACAAGAAAGCAATGTTGCTTCTCGTAGTAGTGTCATGAGGGACAACACTACTCGTAGCATCTCCGCGGGAACTAAAATCCACACCATTTCTTATATGTTGATTATTATGGTGTTGTGCAAGCTAAATATGTTGGTCATATTGAGGGTTACACTGAATATACCATTTGGGTTCGAAATACCCTTGTTGCTAACATGAAGGGACCCTCCTCGGGTTCTAACTCTAGTTAATGATCTCTTGTAGTACTATGCTTCCGGTGGTCTAAATAGATAATTGATAGTGGATGCACTAGCCATATGACCGGAAGCAAAGAACTTGTGACAGAGTTGCACCCAAATGACATTCAAGCAACCATCACTTATGGAGACTCGTCTTCTTCTAAGGTATCGGGGTTTGGCAAGGTTGTGATTGCTCCCAATATTAATATCGTGAACGTCATGCTTGTCGAATCCCCTTGTTTCAATTTACTTTCCGTTCGTTCTCTTGGAAAGTTGGGTTTGTCCGTCTTTTTGATGAAGATATTGTGGTCTTTTTGAGGAGCAAGACTCTTGACGTCGCATACGTGGGACATGTTGAAAATGAGTTGTTCGTGGTGGACTTTTCGAAGTATACCAACTCTCAATGAATGTGTCTTTTAGGAAAGGCGGACGTGGGGTGGTTGTGGCATCGCCGCTTATCCCATGTCAACATGAGAACTTTGCAAAGTCTTCACAAAGGTGGCCTTATTCTCGGACTAAAATAAAATATTTCCTTTTCCAAAGATCGCGTTTGTAGGTCGTGTGTTGAAGGAAAGATGCATGATGCCGCTCACAAAGCAAAGACCATTATCTCATCAAAGAGGATCTTGGAGCTTCTCCATGTTGATCTCTTTGGTGCCGTTCCCGAGACAAGTCTTGGTGGCAAGAAGTATTCCTTGGTGATTGTCGATGATTATTCCAGATACACTTGGGTTTATTTCTTCAAGGGCAAGAGCGAGACTCAACAAACCATCATAGACTTCTCCAAAAAAGTGCAACATCAACACAATGTGCTAATCATGGCTATTAGGAATAATAATGGTTCGGAGTTCAAGAACTACACATTGAATGAATTCCTTAGTGATGAGCGCATTCGTCATCAATACTCTGCCACTTACACTCCTCAACAAAATGGTGTTACCGAAAGGAAGAATCGCACTCTCTTGGATATTACAAGGACCATGTTGGCGGAGTATTCTTCTCCCCAATATCCATGGGGCGAGGCCATATCCACCGCATTCCACTCCTCCAACCGCCTCTACATCCGCAAGGGCTTGGACAAGACTCCATATGAGATCCTCACCGACAACAAGCCCAACGTCTCCTACTTCCGTATATTCGGTTGTAAGGTCTTTTACTTGATCAAGGGTGTTACGTTGTCTAAGTTTCAATACAAAACTATTGAGGGTATATTTTTTGGTTACGGTGCCGAATCCCACACTTATAGAGTCTTTAAAAAAGCCTCACGGATTGTCATATAAGCTTGTAGTGTGGTTTTCGAGGAAAACGATGGCTCCCAAGTGGCGCAATTTCATGTTTCTAATGTAGATGTTGAAATGACTCAAGAATCCATAGGAAGGATGGGTGTGGTATTTTTCCGCCCCATTGAGGGACACCTTATGGCGACTCGAGAAGGACTATTCTCTACTAAAGTGGAGCCCTCCTCTAAAATAGAAGAACAAGCCAATGAGTCAAGTGTTGCAACTAACCAAGAACATGTTAAAGACCCCCCTCTTATTGACCAAGTTACTATGCAAGATGCAACCACTCCTATCATTCATGTTACTCAAGGTGAAGGCCACGATCAACCATCCTCAAGTCGAAATTGATGATGATGATGATGATCAAGGACAAGTTGGTCAAGACGGGGACCCAAATTATTAAGATGATCAAGAGATTCCTCCTCGCAATAATAAGGAGATTGAAGCCCGTCGTGCTAGAAGGATAAGAAGACCTTTGAAGAAAATTGATGCCCAAGAAAACAAAGTGCTAGAAGATGTAGAAAATAGAAGATCCACAAGAAGGCAATTGTCTCATTTTAGTGAACATCAAGCTCACATATCTATGGTGGAACCAAAGAAAGTGTTTGAAGCTCTTGAGGACTCCGATTGGGTTGAAGCTGTGCATTATGAGGTCAATAACTTTGAGCGCAACAAGGTTTG
Organism: Alopecurus myosuroides; assembly: GCA_028641055.1. Lineage (NCBI taxonomy): Eukaryota > Viridiplantae > Streptophyta > Magnoliopsida > Poales > Poaceae > Alopecurus > Alopecurus myosuroides. The sequence goes on along the minus strand of CM054057.1, from coordinate 63,532,695 downwards.
GAGATTAGTTGAGAAGCCCAAAGATTGCCACAATGTTATTGTAACTAAGTGGATATTCAAGAACAAGTAAGATGAGCATGTCATTGCTATAAGGAACAAGGCAAGATTGGTAGCTCAAGGTTACACTCAAGTTGAAGGCATTGAATTTGATGAAACCTATGCTCCCTTGGCTCTCCTTGAGTCCATTCTTATCCTCCTTGCTTATGCTTCTTCGCATAATTTCAAATTGCAACTAATGGATGTCAAAAGTGCTTTCTTGAATGGTCCACTCAAAGAGGAGGTATATGTTAAGCAACCTCCGGGGTTCGAGAACCTCAACTTCCCTAACCATGTCTACAAGCTTGATAAGGCGCTCTACGGACTTAAAAAATCACCACGTGCGTGGTATGAGCACCTTAGAGAGTTATTGGATGACCGTGGTTTTGAAGTTGGGAAGATCGGCCCCACTCTCTTCACAAAGAGGGTAAAGGGAGAGCTTTTCATATGCCAACTCTATGTGTACGATATTATATTTGGCTCAACTAACCAAGCTTTCAATAATAAGTTCTCAAAGCTTATGACTAATAGGTTTGAGATGTTCATGATGGGAGAGCTTAAATTCTTCCTTGGCTTTGAGATCAAGAAATTGGCTCATGGGACTTTCATCTCTCAAGCCAAGTATACCCAAGACATGCTCAAGAGGTTTAATTTCCAAGGTGCAAAAATAAAGCCATCTCCTATGCAAGTCAAGTGCCACCTCAAGCGCAACCAGGATGGTAAAGATGTGGACCAAAAGTTGTATCGTTCTATGACTGATTCTTTGCTTTATCTTTATGCATCTGGGCCCGATATCGTTTTTAGTGTAGGTGTGTATGCAAGGTATCAAGCGGCTTCTAAGGAAAGCCACTTAGTGGAGGTCCATAGGATCTTTCGGTTTTTGGTTCATACCTCAAGGTTTGGTTTGTGGTACCTAAAGCGGGCACAATTCTCTCTCAAGGGATACACGGATTCCGATTGGGCCGGTGATCAAGATGAGAGGAAGTCCACATCCGGGGCTTGACAATTCCTTGGTAGGTCCTTGGTGAGTTGGTCTTGTAAGAAGCAAAAATGCATATCTCTCTCCACCGCAGAAGATGAGTATGTGGCCGCCGCAAGTGCTTGCACCCAATTTCTATGGATGAGGCAAACCCTCAAAGAGTATGAATTTCATTTGGATAATGTGCCTCTCATGTGTGACAATGAAAGTGCCATCAAGATCACCTACAACCCCATGCAACACACAAGGACGAAGCATAGATTCGTCATCATTTCATCCTAGACCATGTGGCAAGAGGTGATATTGCACTAACTTATTTGCCCACCAAGGAAAATCTCACGGATATCTTGACGAAGCCACTCGACGATGCAAGATTCATGTTCTTGAGGAATGAACTAAACCTCATTGATTCTAGGAGTTTGACTTGACGATCTTGCACACACCCCTATAGTTGAGACGTGTTTGGGTTTAGGTGCAGGCATGGACATAGGGGGAGTGTTATCCTAACATATTGGTTTCTCCCTCCCCCCATTATGCCCATATAAAAAATTCATTGCTATCTCTCTTTTTCTAATGTTTAATTGTGAGCTTCAATGTTGAGAATTGGCAATGCACCCAAGATATATCTTCCTTGTTGCATACCATGATCTCTTACATGGTGGATTAGGCCAACAACCTCTTTGTTGTGAAGAGTTGGATCTTAGTTGGAGTTTATTCGATATTTCATTTCATTTCTATTGTTTTCCCTCGCTAAGTGTTTTCCCTCGCAAGAAGGACGGGGACGGGGCGTCGCCTCTTCTGGTTCATCTTTGCTGGAATGTCGTGGACCCTGTGGACAATTAGAAATAAGATGGTGATTGAACGGGTTTTTCTTCGGCGTGCTTCTGACTCGATGTTCAAATTTCTTGCTTTTCTACAGCAGTGGCACCCGCTATGTAGTCAGCGGGACAGAGCTCAGCTGGACGTCATGCTGGATCGGTTGGTGGCACTGGCGCGCCACATCTACACCTCATATTTCCCTTCGAGCTGAGCCCTACTCCTGAGGAGGAGCGCTACGAACCTCGCCTCATCTTGGTTGCTTAGTTTCTTTTCTTCCCTATGGTTGTTGTGTTATATTTCTTTGGGCTGGTCTGTGCTGTTGCCCCAGCAAACTTGTATCACCTTTCTCTCTCTCCTTTTCCTGTGAGGTGTAATGTATGACTATGGATTGGTGGTTGCTTTATTTATAAAGCGGGGCGTAAAGCCTTTTTCAGTAAGTGTTTTTCGTAGGAAAATCTCACTCAGTTGGTCTTTTTGATTGTTCATTCTTACATTTGAGCGGGATAAGTACTACTACCAGTCTGGTGTTTCTATCCTAAGCCTTTCTACCCAAGAACCAAACTCTATCTAGCACATTTTTCACTCCATTGAAACTAGGAAGTTTCGAATCAGAAGGCAGCCGGAATTTCTGGTTCAGTTTTGAACCGGAATATCCGGGTGGTACCGGAATATCTAGTTCATACTTGAATTGGAATATCCGGTCTGGCGAATCTCCACATATTTGGAGAGGAACGGGAGGGGGGGAGGGAGAGGGGGAGGGGGAGGGGGAGGCAGTTCGTGCCCTTTACTTCCCCAAGTCCTCTCCTCCTCCACCTCGCCGCCACTCTGATTCTTGGCCTCCCGGGCCACTTCCTCCACAGGATCTGCGAGTTCTTGCCCTGGTCTTGTTCTCCTCCTCCTTGGGAGTATTTCCATCCAAGCATCTTCATCCATGGACGCCGGTAAAGTTCAAATATTTTGAATCTTGGTGCCATAACCCTACCTCTCCATGGATTTGTGTTTTTCTTGTCAATGCTTGGTAGTGATTGCTCCTTAAGGTATCATATGCATGCTAAAGACAATAGGTTAGATTCCCATGTCATCGATCTAGTTTTTGAATGTAGGTAAGATCAATCTAGTACTGGAATCATGCACCCGGAATATCCAGTTCAGTTTTGAACCGGAATATTCGGCTATGCTCTGTCATGAAATCGGAATATCTTGTACAGAACTGAACCAGAATATCCAGTTGAGTTCTGTCCCGAATTCTACCAGTATTGTTTTGCTCCTAACTAGAATTACTTCTCGATCATTGGGTGGACTCTTCCCTATTGTTTTGACGTATGATTCCTCCAATATTAGACATATGTGCACTTACCCCTATTGCTCCTTCACAGGTAGCTTCCAGGGCTTGCCAATTTCTTGTTAGGTCTTTGGTAAGTTGGTCTTCAAAGAAGCAAAATTGCATATCTCTCTCCACCGCCGAAGCTGAGTATGTAGCTGCCTCAAGTGCTTGCACCCAATTGCTATAGATGAGGCAAACTCTTAAGGAATATGGCGTTCACTTGGATAAGGTGCCTCTCATGTGTGACAATGAAAGTGCCATCAAGATCGCCCACAACCCAGTGCAACATACAAGAACGAAGCATATTGAGATTCGCCATCATTTCATCCGAGACCATGTGGAAAGAGGTGATATTGCACTAGCTTATGTGCCCACCAAGGACAATCTCGTGAATATCTTCACGAAGCCACTCGACGATGCAAGATTCATGTTCTTGAGGAATGAACTAAACATCATTGATTCTAGGAGTTTGACTTGAGGATCTTGCACACACCCCTATAGATGACATAGGGCGAGTGTTATCATAACACATTGGGTTCTCCCTCCCCTCATTATGCCCATAGCAAAAATTCATTGTTTATCTCTCTTTTATAATGTTGAATTGTGATCTTCAATGTCGAGAATTGGCAATGTACCCAAGATATATCTTCACGGTGACATACCATATGCTCTTACACGGTCGCAATGTTGAGAATTTTTGTTGCTCGTGCTGCCTTTTTCATTTAAGGAGTTAATCTATGGGTCTGGTCCGTTGCAAGCCGCTGATTGTTGATTTGCATGCCGAGACAAGATTAAGTTAATGGCTTATGCTATCTCAACGATTTACATAGTTTATACGTGACTTCCTAAATTTATAAGTCTGAGACTATATTAATTTTTTTTTGATAGTTTCACTATCGAGTTTATAAGTCAGTCATACCCACTATGAACAATCAAGGTGGGACCAAACACCCTATATTTTTTATTGACAACTATCAAATTTATTTAAAAAAAGTCACATTCTTAGACCCGCTGGTGGGGAGTTGAGACTTGGACATTAATGCTTGTTTCACTTTCGGCTTTATAAGTTGGTCGTACGCACTATAAACTAGAGAGGTGGAACCAAATATCCACCATGTGTGACTAATTTTTCAAAGACATAAACAACACTGAGATCCCATTCGTCCTGTCACGCCACGACCTTACGTCTATTTTCTAACAAGGCGCATTTGCTCACACGATACCTCATCGTTTTAATCTACCAAGAAAGTCTTGCTGCTTGTATTTTTGTCTCATATAAGTTTACAGAAACAATCATCGAATTTATAATAAATACAAAAAAACTACGCCACACGTGTAGCCGCTCTATTATCGCTAATCGAACGGCTTACACGTGGGGATCTGGTAGTCACTGACATTTTCGGGTTTATAAGTTAGTCGTATCCAATTTAACTAGCTGAGTGGGACTAAACATGCCCTCCATCTCGTCTGACTAATTTAGCAGAGACACAAAGATAAATCACCGAAAGACCCATTTGTCACGCCACCTCCGTGCCCATCCCGACAAAGAGAGATTCGACATCTCTGCCCCAATCTATCCCCTCAATCCCCACACTCTTTCTCCGCCGTCGATGAAATCGATCGCCACCATCTACAGAACCTCTTCTCACTACAAAAGTGGTGTCTCCATAGGACGTGGGGGCTCCAACTCCGGTCCATTGTCTATGCGTGGTCGCCTCCATTGATGCCAGATCCAAAGGAGGAAGATATCGGCAGTAAGTCGTCGGAAAATGACCTATCCAACGTTAAGAATCAGGTTGATCTTCTCGCGATCGTAAGCTCTAAGTCCATCCGCTTTCGTGTCTTCACCAGGCAGAAGGTCTCTATTACAAAAGCCGAGACCGGATCTCGATGTGTCGAGCTATTTTCTATCAACTTAAAACTTGTCCTTCTACGTCCCAGGGTCTCGCCTTATATAGTGGACGAGACCTCCGGGTTACAGGGGAAGTTCGGGTGACACCCGTCCTCGGAGTCCTAGCTTCCTATGGCTTTCGGTTACCTCGTCGGTTCTCATCATGACCCGACTTACCCTTGTCGGCCTTGAACTGTCCTCCGGGCTTCCAGGCTTCCGTGTCTTCACCCTTGGGCCTTGGTCTGGTTCCTTCGTCATGTCCGGGTTATATTCACCATAACCCGGTTCTTCTTGTCTTAACCCGGCTCCATCTGATATAACCCGGATTATGTAACCTACACTCGCCTGGATGATCTACGGCTTATATTGGTGGCTGGTAAGGCTCCCCCTTACCTATTCCCCCAACATGTATAATGACTGCATTTTGTAGGGAAATAAGTTTAGGATCAAGGTTACAATCAACGACATGAAATTAAACAGGGTTCTTCGTTTGTGTTATTTGAAAACTGCAATTGGAGAGCAGTAGAGTAAGGTTCTGAGTACACTACACGAAGGACATATGCAGTGCGAAAAGTGTGAACACAAGATAAGCATACTCCAGAAATATAATTTCGCTGCAAATTATGTTATGATTTTTTGAGTTTATGCAAGATATTTTTTGTATTTAAGGTCCCGGCTTCCTGTTGTAGCATGCGGCAGAGAACTTCTTTTTATATGGTGTCTTTTTTGGCACCGGGCCACACGCTTAGGTCGGCAAGCCTGCCAACATCCTTCTTGCTGGGAACTATGAAGTTGTTTCTACCGTACCAAATGAAATATCTTTTTTAGAAGGCAGTATATTTTGTTCATGTCAATATATTGCTCTTTTCTTTCCGGACTGGTGATGTAATTTGTTACCAAATTCTTAAGTTTTATCTAGAAGGAACTTATGTCTTTGTTGGCCATCAAGAGTCATTGGCTGATGTGAGAAAGGCAGTTGGACCAATATAGATATAACTTAAGAGCTGTGTTGAGCAAGGCTCTCTAAGTGCTGAACTTCTTTCCGTTTATCCAACAGTTCTTCATGTGTTTCTTTTTCCATATATATATTGTTATTCGTTTTAGTGTCCAATGGAAAAAAATATCACATAATATTATATGACTGTTGATGCCACGACGCATATGCCAACGCGTGGTGTTGTTTCGGTTTGTAGGGACACAAGGAGTATAGTTCCTCTTTGTTTCCCTAGTTATGGTTCTCTAAAGTGCTTTTGTTTGTGAAAAATCCTCATCAGGAGCTCTTTGATGAAAGTTGTGAAGGTAGAAATGTTGACTGTATTCAAGCCATGATCCCGGAGGAGTTTATTTAGAAGCATATTTCAGAAACTGCAGAGTAAGTTTTCGAATAGGTAATAGTTTTGGTAAGAAAATGTTCGCGAAACATCTTCCAACTTAAATTTTTACTGTTTTTTGGAAAATATGAAAAATTATGAGCCGGAAACGAGAGGGGGAAGGAGCCCGGAGGCTCCACACCATAGGGTGGCGCGGGCCCACCCCTAGTCGTTGTTGTTGTTGTTGTTGTTGTTTGGGAAACACACTCTCTTTTCCTTATTCTATTTTTTTCTTCCACGGAAAAGTTTGAGGGTGTAGTACCATCTCAGTTTGAGTTCTTATCCCAAGCCAAATGTTTTCCCCCTTTAGACATTTTATATTACGAAAATTTTAATCGCTTTGATCTCTTGTTGGAAGGAAGAGACGGCTAGCAGTACTACCGCCAGCTGCAGCGGTACTACCGCTGTAGCTGACATTAGTACCCAGCGCATGGTACTACCGGTGTCCATGCACGGTACTACCGCTGCAGGGGCTCGTGCCCAGCATAGACCCAGGAGCGATATTACCTCTCGGATCCAGTAGTTACAGGTGGCCGGTACTACCGCTGAGCACACTGGTACTACCGCTGGGGTGTAAATCCGTGGGGTTAAATACGGATCTGGGAGAGGGAGTTACCCATTTATCTCGTCTCTCCCTCATCCTCTCCCCACACCGGATCTCACCGCCGCCAACACTACAAGAGAATCGGTCTCTTGCAACGAAATCTGTTGCTACGTTTTTTTTTCGTTGCGATATAATCACAAATTACCACGACCTCTCAGGTTGTGGTGATAGGGCACTCGTATTTCCACGACTCATTTTGGTGGCGATAAATTGTCGTTTTGTTGCGGTAGAGGCCTCCTATTGCCACGATTTGTACTGCTGTTGGAATACAGCCGCGTTTTTGCGACAGAGTATTTTCGTTGCGCGAGGCACTCCTTTTGTTGCCTTAGAGACATGGTATTCCAACGAAATAAGCATTCGTGGTGATATTTAGTCATTTATTGCAACATCTTTATTTGTGTTGCGGTAGTTACAAATATTGTTGCAAAAAAAAAGCTAACTATTGCAACCAAATTTTTCGTGTGGCAATACCATATGTTTTTCGCCTCAAATTTACCCTGCGGCAATACCTATTGTTTACTGCGACAATTTGGGTCGTATGGTAATAGGTTAACGGTAAAGCAACAATCACCGTACTGTTGCGAAAATGAACAAGTTATTTTGCAACGACCATTCATAGACTAGCTTAACGGGCCTCATGGGCCGTGCCCTTGATCACTGTTGCAATTTTCTTAGGACTAGACTTCATTTTTGGTCCAGTATCTCAGTTTGGTGAGCACATTATTTTTTTTAATATTGTTTGCAATTGAATTTCTGCAGCACTTAGCATTTTACTAATGTTGCAACTAGTGACAGTACTTAATAATCAATCAAGAACTCATATAAGACGCAATTTCACTAGTACATTTATCATGGAAATTCAAAATTTCTAAACACTGGAACTTTGGAATCTTTAAACAAAAATTATGTTATTACACGATCTTTCATCCATGCATGTTCATGGCAAAACCTTTAAGGCAAACAGTGCAGAGACAGCCTACACAAAGAATCCATGGTCATCATCCAATTCATCTTCTACCAAAGGAGCAACATGACCATCATTTATGTAAGCCTCATCATCATCAGTATCAGCATCATATTCGACTTGGTCTTCGTCAAAATCAGCAGGTCTTAAATTATTTATGACTGAAACATCAACGCTGGTTCCTTCATCATCAGTTCTGCACCAAGTAGTAATAACGTCAGGAAAAGTAAATTCTGGAACTGTAATTCCTGCATCGACGACATCCTGTACATCTGCATCACCACGTTCATCTCCTTCTGCAAGATCATCTAGGTCTGCACCATTTAAAACCGAAGGAGCAAACAAATTGCGTGGATTCATTTTTATAGCACTTGCCCAATTAGGTCTCTTCACATCTCTCACATAGAAAACCTGTGCAGCTTGGATGCCTAGAATGTAAGGGTCTTCCGTGAATCGGTGTACACTAGTGTCGAGGTCAATAATTCCATACTTGTCCCTCCTATACCCCTTACTATGATTTCTATTGGCAGGAGGCACGTCGAACCAGTCGCACTGCAATAGAACAACCTCCTTATCAGGAGGAAAGTCAAGAAATATGATTTTCTTTATCACCCCATAATAATCAGTACTGCTGGTGCTTCCTTGCGCGTTGACTACGACGCCACTATTTTGGGTACTCAAGTCAAGCTCTATTTCGGTATTACGAAAGTAATATCCATTCAGTACTGTACGGTTGAACACACGAGCAATTTGATCAGGCCCTTTAGCTAGTGTATACAACAGACTGTTGACCTTCCCAGCTTTATGGAGTTGTGTGATCTGTTTCATGGAATAGAATATGTGTGAGTGTACTATACACCATTGTTTTTTTATTACGAGAAACATTTATGAAAATGCTAAAGTAACTTACCCGTCTTTCGAACCAGCCAACAAAATCTTCCTTGTGTTTCTTTTTAGGATTAGGACAATTGTTCTTTTTGAGCTCGTCAATATGTTCCCTTCAAAAAGAAATGATATATGGTTACTTCATAACCAAAGTGTTAATGCATATCATGATATGAAACAAATACATAAGTTTCCTTACTGAATATATGGCTCGGTTTCCTCGCAGTTTGTTATTATGTAGTGCCTCATTTGATTAAGAGATTCCAAAGACAGTGATTCACGGGCAAAACCTTTCTTGGAGTAATCAACTGCACTCATTATGCTAATCCCTGTTGGTGCCTCATCTGTAGCTCCATCTGCATGGCGTTCGGACTGACTTATTTTTGTAGGCGAGCCTTTAACGAATCGACTGCAGAACGTCATGCACTCTTCAAGTATGTACCCCTCTGCAATTGAATCTTCTGGATGAGCCTTGTTACGTACATATCCCTTCAACGTACGCAGGTATCTCTCAACCGGATACATCCATCTATACTGTACAGGCCCTGCCAACCATGCTTCTCGAGCTAGATGAATTGGGAGATGCATCATAATATCAAAGAAAGCTGGTGGATATATCATCTCTAGCTGACATAGAATTACTGCAATTTTTTCGTCCAAATTCAACAGATCCTCATCCCTTAACTCCTTGGAGCATAAATCGGAAAAGAATTTACTGAGCTGAAGCAATGGGGTAAGGACATTCTCTGGCAGAAGCTTGCGCAACGCAATAGGAAGAAGTTTCTGTAATATAACATGGCAGTCGTGAGTTTTGAGTCCACTAAACTTGCACTGCTCGAGGACCACACATCGCTTAATGTGTGAAGCATAGCCATCAGGCATCCGTATGCTCTGCAGAAACCTGAGCAACATTATCTTCTC